>MVJL01009970.1:0-162245 GCA_002156465.1 Macrocentrus cingulum
AAAAAAAAAAAAAAAAAAAAAAAAAAAAAACAATTTTTTATTATAAAAAATTCTAGAAAAAAAATTTTTTTTTTTTGAAATATTAAAAAATTAGTTTATTGAAATTATAGAATATCACAAAAATTTTGTAGATTTCAATATCAAAAGAAAAAAAAAAATGTTTAAACAGCGCAAAAATTATTAAATATTTAAACAAAAAAATTGTATATATAAATTATGTATAAAACAAAACAAAAAACAACATACAAAATTCGGAATTTTCCGCAAAGATAAATTGAATAAATATACAAATTATTACCATAAATCTCCATGTGAAAACATCTCGATGTTTGATAAAAAAAAAAAAAAAGAAAAGTTTTTCAACTCTCCATATAATATTTGCAATACAAAAAAAAAAAAAAATCCAAAATTTTCCATTCAACCCAGACAACAACTTCTATAAACAATAGCGTCTACTTGAAGTGTTATTCACGACTTTTTTGTATGATATATATCGCGTGAAAAATGGCTCAGCATCGCTCTGTACAAAAAAAAAAATACATTGTTTTATCAGAATGTGTGTAAAAGCAAATACATAGATCTCATATAAAATCATGTTCACCCTCATCAAGTGCATAAATATAAAAATCCACGCAAGCGAAAAAAGCGTAACAAAAATTAGCGAAATAAAAAAAACACACACACACAATTTTAATAAAATCTGTAATTGACGTTTTTCGTGACAAAACAGAAAAAAAAAAACAACTTATAAATAAAAACTGTACACTAAAATATCCAACTACCCGAAAATTGTTCTGCACGTAGTAAATATATAAATATTTAAAACGATACAGAAAAGAAAAAAAACTAAAGAAAAAATACGAATGAATAAATGTCCTATATTATGTACTTACCCATTTGAGCACTGGAATTTCTGTCGTCCCAGAAAATAAAAAAGAGTCGAAGGGTGATAAGTGGAGTGACAAGCGAGAGAGTAAGTTGTGACAGCTGGTTAAAAAAGCTGCGCGTAGAAATGCGGAAAGTCGGGCGATGTGGGATCAGCTACCGGAGCTGATACTAACGCAGATATTCGATCATCTAAACTGCCAGGATCGCGTAAGCGTCAGTGAAACCTGTCAAGCATGGAGTAGTGTCTTGGCATTGCCGATGCTTTGGAGATCAATCACCGTTGTTATCGACAGAGACCTGCGCAATGACGTGCCGGCAGCAGCCAGACAGCTAGTGGTTAGTTTGCCAACTTGACAGGCGATAGGCGCATCAATGATTGGCTTGTTTTGACAGGCGAAACATGGCCAGCACGTACGAGCATTAGAACTAGCCTGGTCTAGGCCGTACACATTATCGAGAACCAACAGGCTGTCATTGAATGTCGACGTAAAAGAGGGTGTTGATTGGTTTGCCACAATTCGAAATAAAAACATGCAATTACGAGAACTTCGACTGACCGACTGGGTTTTCGCCACCAGCTGGAACCACCGTAGCAAGCTGCTCAATGGCCTCGCTCAACTTCTCAGGTTAAGTCACGTTATAATTTGTCAAACTGTCTTGTCGCACAATTTTCACATCTGTCTCCATGGCAGATGTCAGAGAAAAGTCGAGTTTTTGAGCCTGCTCAACGCCAATCTCGGTGTCGCAGATGTTTTACGAATTCTTCGAGCCATTTCTTGGGCTTGTGGAAATTGTCTTAGAGATCTGGATGTTCGTGGAGCTTTTAGAGACTGGCAAACACCTCACAGCAACTCTAGGTACATAATTTTATAAATAATTTATAGGATTTATTACTGTTATAAAATTTTACTTGATTATCTGAATTTATGGGTTATCACGTAAAAATATGTTTGGTTAGAATTTTATTTTATATAGACGTTCATGCGCCACCGCTGAGTCAGATGAGTAACTAACATTTTATAAAATTTATTTACTGCTTAAAAAATTTTTTTTTAATATGTCGTTAATAATACAATAATTCTCGTTTTTATGATTTTTTTGGTTTTTTTTCACGATAACTCAGTGGATAAACAAAAATATCGAAAATTTCTATAATGGTAAAATTATTGGAGGTAAAATTTCCTACAAAAAATGTTTGTAGGAAATTTTTTGTATCAAACTAAGTTTTTAAGATATCGATTTTTAAAAATTCATATTTTTCAAAATATCTCGAAAATTAAGCGAGATATAAAAAAAACTTATTGAACATTTTTTGTAGGAAATAAAATTCTTAAACTTTTAACTTTCATAACATTTTTTGTTATCTCGCATAGTTACCGAGTTATCAGCAAAAATCTAAAAATATCACAAAAACTAGTGAAATCCCCTTGAAAGTTTGTCGAAAAAAATTTTTTCTTCAACTTGATTAAACATAAAAATTATTCTTAAATTCAATGCAAATTTAAAATCAAAAAATAACATTTTTTGGCTGACGTAATGTAGGTTTATTCTACTGAAAAATGTGAAAAATGCGATATGACTATTTTTCATTGGCAAAAATATCTTTTTTGTTAATTTAAAAGTTTCATTGAAAATTTTCATAATTCATTAGCCTAAACTTAGCGACCTAAAGATGCTTATAGGTAAGATGGGGAAAATGAGCTTATATACCTAAAATAGAATATCATTGATCACTAAGTCATTGAATATCAAATAAATTTCCACCGAAGGTTCCAATTAAAAAATTATATCTATAACTCCGGATTTTCAAAATGAAGTTAAATAATTATATGATGGCAATTGAAGTATTTATACAACACCGTCAATATGTGCGACTATTAAAAAACCATTTTTAAGTAAAAATTTTATTCCTAATCTACAGAAAGTGGAAAAAAATTCAAATTCATCATCCAAATCCAAATAAAAAAAAAACAACTCGAATTTTAGTAAATTATTCCAATACACCCATAACAATTTAGCATCATGTTACGTCTATTTACACTAAAAACAAATTTTTTTCTGATCATCCTAAATGGCAGAAATATCAATTTTCTATAGCCGGAAACATTTTTTAATAATATTCACTGGATAATTCATATTAAAACAAGTATTAATTTTTTTTGTTTTCGGTAAAAACAATTCACAGTTATTTGCAAGAATACTGGTAAAAACTAAAAAATTTTTTTAGGTACCTTCGGTATCTCGGACGTCTTCACGCTCTGACGACTTTCCAGCTAGACTATCCGGCACTCTCGGATCAAGCATTAAATTCATTAGCCAGCGCAGCACCGAAAGTTTTGAGAAATTTGCACATTTCAATTCGCGATTCAGATTCGCGTCAGCATACGATTGGTGATGCGGCATGGAATAATCTAGTGGGTGCTTGTCCGCAATTAACAGTTTCCTACACAATAGGTAATAAATAACCGAGTTAAAAAGAATTTTACAAAATTAAAAAATGATAAAATTGCAGTGAATATTTCCCACTATGATGACATGTCATATCTGCTGCTGCCAAGTGTACCTCTCGCACGTTTTCACATGTACGGTGGACACGTGTGGGATCAAAGTCGATCTCGAAACTTCCGGAGTACTGTTAGACTCCTCATCACGTATTACCCGAACACTTTAGGTATAGAATGGTCACTCAGCCATGTGAAATGCTTAAACTTGTACGAGATAACTGACGTCCTAACTTTCTGCTTAGCTGAAGTTATGCTGCAATTGCGAAACAACCGTGAGCTTCTCGACGATCTCCTCGTTTCTATGCTTCACCGCTGCAAGCACTTGACGAAGCTGCAGTACGACGGCATTATTAGGAGTCTCGACATGCTTAAAGATGTTTTTCAACTTCAAGTCGAGTGCAAAACTCCATTTAAAACTATCCACGTGAAACCTACGAATGTTAGTACTCAAAATCGAGCAATCTTGAATAATATCAGCTATCAGTACGGTCACAAGCTTTTGGACCAGGGCATCGATTTTCGGATTGATGATCCAACCTCGGTTTTACACTTTTACTGATTATATATACTCGTCTTCATTCCAACTTTTATAATACCTTTTTTATTAAAACTCATGCTCAATAGCATTGTATCAAATTTTATATTTCTTTCGTGAATCTTTAGAAAATTTGTTTTTTTATTACTTTCTATTTATATACACTTGGAGGATTATAGGCTTATTTGATATATACTTTATGAAGCGACGATAAATTGCAATTATGCAGTAAAAAATTACTACGTTTTTAAACTTGAATTTTAAGCTTGAAGTAAAATTTCAGTTAGATTTTTATAAATTTTTTTTTAAGTCAATTGTTGGAAATTTTGATTGAAATTTTTTGCCGATTTATATTTCACTTGAATAAAAATTTTTTAAGATGGAAAATGACATTTTAATGATTAAAAACGGAAAATATGTAATAAAAAGTTTTTTGGTATTGAAAAAAAATATTAAATTATGTGAAAATATCGTTTTAAATTTTAGTATTTTTGGTTAAAAAATGTATCAGGTACGTTTTTTAATAGACGAAATAATATATTGCGCACTTAGGGCGGAAAGTAGACTATTCCGATCCGCGTGGAGGGTTGTGACCTATACAACCACGCGGGTTGTGATAGTTTACTTCCCTTCTTCGGCTTGCATAGACTTTTTTCGTTATAAGTTTATGGGAATATTTAATTTTTTTAGTCTTTTTAGAGGTTGAAAATGATGAATTTTAGTCCGGTGCAGAGAACAAATGATGCTCACATCAACCATATTCAAATATTCATTGACTTTATCCAAAAGCTGATTAAATTAGGTTTAATTTTTATATCCATATATTTTTCTAGTCCGAATTAATGTCAATCTAAACGATTCAACAATAAAATTTTACTGTTACATTCGTTTTTTTTTTTTTTTTTTATTTTTTTCATTAAAAAATTACTTACTGTTTTTTTCTTGTGGTTGGCATTGTGGTTTTTTTTTTCTTATTGAAATCTATTGAAATAGAAATTTTTTTTTTTCGATTTTAAAATAATTATTTGTATACTCTCTAAATTTGAATCAACTGTTTTCGACTGATTCTCAGTGTTTTTCTTCTGATTTTAGAAGAAATCACATTTATTAGTACGTGAAATAACTACTCTCGATTGAAATAAATCCGATAACTAATTTTTTTATTTCTTAAATGTTAAAAATCTAAAAAAAAAAACTGCATTTTTCCGATAAAATTCCGTTGTCAAAAAAATGCTTTTAACGTGAATTTTTTGTTGTATTTCAGCGTAACTTATGAATCAAAATGGCAATAGAATATTTTTATTAAATATACTAATTAAAAAATAATATAAATTGATTGTTTGAATTAAAAAAATGTATTGTGACTTATTGCGGTAACTGTTATCAAATCATTTAAATCCGTTTAATTGTTAAAATCGAATTTTTTTCATCAAATTCGGTTATTTAAATAAATTTTTTCATCGTAAATTTTTGTACTTGAAACGGTTTACATTGATTTAAATGGAAAAACAAATGTGCATTTGTTCCTTTGTGCCGGGGAAAAAATGATCCACTTCCAATCCGCTAAGCAGGGTAAAAAAAACTAAACTTTCCATCAAGCGTATGAAAAAAAAAAAAATAAATAAATAAAAATTCAGCAGCTAAATTAGTTTCTTTCCAAAAAAAATTTGAAATTAATCATTTTTACTTATTGAAACATGAAAAATCAACTAAAAAAATATGATAATAAATAAACGATCAAAATAGACAAAATTTCCAATAATATACAACAAATTTACTATCAATTTTTTACTAGAAAAATTTGTTATCTCAGAATTTTCGAGATCTGCATCTGCAACAACCTGTCGGAACCACGCGTTTTCCATTGTCATTCATAAGGGTTTACATCTGCTCGACTGCCTTAACAATAATCCTTGACTCTATTGACATAACGCGACGATAACTCCCGAGGATTCCTTCGGGTAAAACATTTGTGAAAGGACATAACACTGCGCACGACCTCCACGGGCAGTGCTTGCAATAGAAGACTTGATTGGACATGTAATCGGATCTGATAAATGGATTGGTTGAATTCACCCACTTGAATTTATCCTCCTCGACATTGCATTGTCTGAAGCCTGCCAGTATTCTGCCCTAATACTTCGCACTCTCAATTGTAATTCACGTTGACGGATCCTCGCTGTGTGGCGAGCACGTCGCTGATACGCCCATAAAATTGCAGTCTGTCCAACTTCTTAACATGGGCATTCACAGCCTGAATTACTGCAAGGCTTGTCGCGTTTGGATGGCTTCAGTGTGTCGTCAACTACTCCCAAGTGCACCGCAAGATGAGTAATGCGCGTTGTTGCGGAACTTTCACATCTATCCAACTAGTCCTGGAATAATCAAATACTAATGTTATACGTCAGAGTAAAATCAATCAAGGAAATGTCACAGATTCTTGTCTGGGAACGTTTAATTTTTTTTTTTAATTTTATTATACAATTTTTTTGCTAGAGATGTTAAGAATTTATCGGAAAAAATTGTTTACTATTAAAAAATAACTGTTATGTGAAAATAAAAATTCTTAAATTATGCTGGATTACAATAAATACCATGCTAATTTTGAAAATAGTTTGAAAATTCTTTTCATGGATTAAGAGAAGAATTTAGTAACAGTGAATAAATTTTATATTAACCACGTGGTATAGCCAATGTATAAATAAATCGCTGCTTAAAAATAAATTAATAATTTGCTTGTATCAACTAATTCAGAAATTTCGAATTAATCAATGTTTATTTCTATTTAAGAAGGTTTTATTAACTGTGAATATATCACTTATTTACACGTGTAAACATCTCAGACGTGATACAAAATTTAATGTATAAAAAGTATGGCTTGAATATTTATTTTTTACTCCCTCCTTTGGGAAGGGAGTCTTTTTTAAAATTATCTACAAACAATATGGCTGTAAATCGGCAAAAAAATTCCGAAACTCAATACGATATAAAAATTTTTTTATTCAAATTGTTAGTTATAAAATTACTATCTTTTTCGAAACGTTTTTAAACCTACTGCACCTTTGAGAATTGAAAGGATAGATAATTTTGAGAAAAAGAAAACCCCGGTTCGCCTGCATAGTTCGCGCGCAATCGTCATTTGTTTAAACTGTTGATATTAAAAATTAAATTTCTCCGGTCCTAATTAACATTTTGAAACAAATAATACGCCAAAATGTTCGGAAAGACATCCCCTATAAATTTCCGACCATAATCACTACCGCAAAATAATTATTTATAGCTCTTTTAGCATCAATTGTTTAAATAAAAAATTTAAATATTAAAATCGGTAACTGCTTTTGTTATAGAAATGATTAGCTGACCTTTTCATCCCTAGTTAAAAAAAAAATACTTCCAAAATCGGTTTTTTAAGGGAATACGCATAGCAATAGACATCGCTATATTAACAGTTGATAAGTCAATCTTAACAATTAAAAAATGGATCTTAGTGTAAAAAAATCAAATATTTCGGACTACTATCGCGAAATTTATTGTTAATAAATCGATTCACTATAATCTAACTATTGAAGTATATTTTTTAACATGCATGAAATCAATTCGTCATACAAATATACATCTATGCGTTAAATATAAACAAATTATCTCAGTGTGATTGTAATATTAAAAAGTCATTTTTTACATTTGAATTTTGCCTCATTTTATTTTTAATTACACTAGCTAGTATAGCAATATGCTAAAGAACAAATTTAATTTATTTATAGAATCGATTTATACGGCATTAATTTATTTAATAAAATTTTAGGCTAAATTATAACGTTTTTTTTTTATTGAAAAAAATCTTTTTTTTTTAATTTAATGCTATTTACAGGTTTTAAAATAAAATTTTTCACAAGTAATCTTTTTTGTGTACTTTCTCTTTTTTTTTTTATACTGGATAAGAAAATAATAAAACAATAAGATTTTTCCTCAGTTTTCCGTTGAAAATTTTGTTTTTCCTGATTATATAAATCTGCGGTTTTTTAGCATTTTTTTCATTTACATAATTCGATATTTACATTCAGAAAAAATGAATGAATGATTAAAAAAAAAACATTTTCGCGAAATTTACTTAATCGAAATATTGTCGGTTTTACATTTTTGGGATATAGAAAGACGGATAAAATTTAAATTTTTATAACTTGGTTATAGAAAGTATAGGATTACTTAATTTTTTTCCATCATCTGCATTGAAATAGAGATTGGTTTAGCCAAGCAAAATAAACTTGTCAGAAAATATCACGGGGAATAAAAAACAACTTCTAGACTGTCAGCCCACACTTTCTCAAACTGACAACTGCACCCTCACTTCGTTTAAAATTTTCTTATATATTCCAAATATTTAGTTACAAGTTTTCCCTCCAAAGTTTTATTTTTATTCGATTTCATTTCATCCAATAAGATATTTTAGTCAGTCAATTTAGATTTTACGACAAATAAATTCAATTTTTCCAACTAATCCAGGACAAAAATCAATGAAAAATGAAGTTATTCGACTGTTCTGTTGTAGTAAAAAATTATAAATTATATCATTCTTATATTTTAAATCAAAAAACTACCTCAAAATTGAATAGGCTAATTTTTCAAGGAAAAATTGTTATATGGAGTTAGAATTTTTAAAAAATCATTTTTATTTTCAATAGGAAAAAACAAATAGGAAAATGGAAGATCGATCTAAAATTTTAACACAACATTCTTAGAGATTAATCAAAAAACACTCAACCATTTAAGAAAATGATAAGACTATTGATTGGCAAAGATAATTTAAACTATTAACTGTAAATTTCGACAGTTGTTGTAGCGTGATGAGTTATCAGATTTGCTTGACAAAAGATTGAAGTCACAGCTGATTTTCAACGGCGTAAAAATTCGCGTCTATTAACACGTAAAATAAATACTCTCGATTGAGATAAATTAGATGACTAATTTTTTTATTTATTAAATGTATTTCGAGAGAGAACTCACGTAAATTTTCAGCAAAAAATGTTAGAAATCTAAAAAATCGCAATTTTTTGATAAAATTCGATTGTTTATATAAATATTTTCATCGTGAATTTTTTTTTGTTGTGTTAAAGATTTTAATAACCTCTTTAATATTGATGAACTATTTAAACACAATTTCAAGTATATTTTTTAATTTTTTTAAACCAATTGGTTGAGTAGTTGTAGAGTTCTACGCAATTCGCTACAGTGAAGGATCAAATTGACCCAAAGTGTAGGAGATGTCGAAAAAAATAGTTGTGTACTCGAAGGGTTAAAACCGTTTTTCACAAAAATTCTGTTATCAGATCAAAAATCAAAATTTTGTGTTTAAATAGATTCAGATTTAAAATAAAAAAAAAATTTTTTTTTCAGTCTCACAATTGGATATATCTTATATAACTCAGAATAATTTTTTACATACTTGAAGTAAATGTGGATGACGATGATCCATGAATTTTCTGGTGTTTTGTGAGGAAGTTTTTGGTGACAAATCCTTTGCCACAATCCGGGCACCAGTAGGGCCTCTCGCCAGTGTGGTAGCGTAGATGAATGACTAGAGAATTTCTCTGAGAAAAGTCTTTTCCACATTGATCGCAGATGTAGGGTTTTTCGCCAGTGTGACTGCGACGATGGATTTTTAGAGCCCACTTGGTGGAAAAACCTTTGCCACAAATCTCACAGTTGGCAATCTTTTCGCCTGTGTGTGTTCGCATGTGAACTTGCAGATCTCGACGGGAGGAAACTTTGATTCCACAGAGATCGCAGAGAAATTGGCATCGCGTCGTCGTGACACCGTGATAATTTTTCATGTGACTCTTTAATAAAGCTGCCAAGACAAAAGTTTCCTGACAAATTTTACAGCTGTGATTTGAAGTCGACTGCAGCATTATTGAACCGTCCTGATGATGTAATCTCAAATGTGCCTTTAGATTTTTCCTGTAAGAGTAAGTCTTGTTGCAAATTTCACATCTATACTTTGCCGCCACATGTGTATTTTCATGTTCTACCAATTCTGACTTCTGGATAAATCCTTTATCACAAATGCCACACTTGTAGGTAAAATCCCCGGCGTGACGTCGCTTGTGCAACTCCAAATTAGTTTTTTGATTACATGTATATCCACAAATATCGCATGAAAAATTTTTTTCTCCTGTGTGAATTAATTTATGTCTCGTGATATTCATTGGACTTCGAAATGGCTTGCCACACTCATCGCAGTTGAAGGCATTTTTAATAGCATGAGCATTTTTCAAGTGCTCTACAAGTTTTGTCATGTGAAAGAAATAAGCGCCGCACTCGGCACACTCGTGAACTCGCTTTGATTTTTTGCCTCGGGAAATTTGCCGTGCTCGACATCTGAAATAAATACAATATTTTCTAAAAATCTACTAAAATCTATGTCAAAAAAAATTCCACACTTTAATTATAAATCAACAAACACACACATACACACATATTGTTTAATGCAAATCATATTTCTTCTACAGCAGAGCAAAAACGAGGGATTTTGTTTGGGAGAAACGAGAAAACGTAGGATACAATTTCAAGTCCGCGGGACAAATATAACGAAAATTACAACTATTTCATTCAAAATCGATAAATGTTTTTTCTTTTTTTTTTTTTACAATTTTGAGAGTTTCTTTTTGAAACTGGGGATAAAAGAGTCATCTAATAATTTCTATATAACAAAATTAGTCGAAAATTTCAAGATTTTTAATTAAACAAATGACTAAAAAAGTGATAAATAATTATTTAAGGGCAGTTATTATAAAAAGAAATTTGTATCCGATGTCTTTCCGAACATTTTGGCGTATTATTTATTTAAAAATATTAATTAGTACCAGAGAAATCAAATTTTTAACAATTTAAATATAAAAAAAATTTTTATGTTTGGTTTTCAGAATTTATTTAATTGCTTTGCGGCCATATTGTTTATAGATAAGTTTGAGAAAACAAACCGTTTCACCGTTTCACCGTATCACGTCACGAAAACTCGTGTTTCCGCTCCGCTGTTGAAGAAAATAGCATGTATATCTCGAGAAAAAACTGGCAAATAACGCCGGCGATTCCACCCCGCGAAATCACAAGTATTCGCTGTCGATGCTCAATATACAATGAGGAATATGATTTTTTTTTCTTATCCTTTGTACAAAGCTTATTTTATAAATAACTACCGGTATGTATAGGAGAATGTGGAGCAAAATCGGGTACTTATAAGATGTAATAATGATTTTTTAGACACCACAAGTGTAAAAATGGAGTAAACACTCGCTAAAAAGGACGAAAATTGAA
Organism: Macrocentrus cingulum; assembly: GCA_002156465.1. Lineage (NCBI taxonomy): Eukaryota > Metazoa > Arthropoda > Insecta > Hymenoptera > Braconidae > Macrocentrus > Macrocentrus cingulum. The sequence continues at coordinate 11,239 of MVJL01009970.1, forward strand.
GAAATATTTATACAGTTGCTTGTAAAATACAGTTTTATTGATGTTAAATTACAGTAAAAATTAGATAGACAGTACAAAAAGTTAAACAGATGATTAGATAATAGTTTAAATGAAGTTTTGACTACACAATTAGATAGTAATTCAATTGAAGTGTGGCGCAAATGAAGAAAAAATGTTTTTTTCGTTTTTTCAGTTACCTCATTTTTCAAAACATAAAAAAAATTTAATTGTTTGTCACAGCATAAATAAACCAAAAATACTAATACAAAAAATGGGTTTTTTCTCAAATATGCGCACTCTAATCGCTATTTTATGAAAAAAAAAAAAGTATAATTTTTCAGAATCACAGTTTCACCTGTTTTTAACCGATATTAATAATGTTTTTTATTGAACGAAAAAAAAATATTTTCATGTCAATGTTTGTTCATAGCCGCAATACTGACATAACCCAAGCTCGCTCTGGGAAACGTGAGCTTTTGAGCCTTTGTTCCGCGTCCTATTGTCCGTCTTCCAGTGATCCTTCATCTTACCCTCGTGGTCATATATGATCTCGCAAATGCTTCGCTATTGTGTGATTGAAACTCACAGTAGTCACATTTAATCTCTGTGGGTTTGTGCACGGATTTTTAAAAGCTTCTGAAGGACAAAAAAATTTTTTTCACACACTTGAGACATTTATTTATATGCTTCAACCTTAGCATTTGTAAATTTTACTCTTCGCAAAAGTAAATTTAAGTCAACGTACATTCATAAAAACTTTACTGGACAAATATGTAAATTTTACACTAATACAAAAAGAGTAAATTGTCCGAAAAAAAATTATAAAAACAAATTTTATCACTAGAAAATTCAATAACAATCTTAATATCGGTCTTTCCAAAAATTTTTCGATGTACTACTCTCACTTTATGAGGGCGATTTGAATAACTCTATTCAGCGAATAGGAGCGTAGTACATTGGTAGGATTTTTCTAGATAGAGAAGAACACTAGGTCAGTCTGAGAGTAAAAAAATGCCTAATAAATATTCTAGATATTTTTTTTTTCAATTTCTTGTAAACTCAACATGATCTTTCGATTTGAAAAGAGCACACGTTTACTATAATTTATATGACGTATTTTACTTTCTAGTAATGTGAGCTTTACATTTTCGTACGGTAAATTTTACTTTACGATATAGAGTAAATTTTACATAATACTCGGTGGAGAAAATTTACTTTTTCCCGAAGTAATTTTACTAAAATCGCGTAAGTGGAACATTTTTACCCTGAGTAAAAATTACCACGAAAAACAGTTATATCTTAACTATTTGGGTTTGTCCGTGTTCCATTTTCTTAAATGCTTGAGTGTTAAATTGAATTAAAATCAACGTATATGGTCTCAGATGATCCAGCGTGTACTCGAAGGGTTAAGGGTTGGGATCGTCGTATTCGTTGTTGATTAAGTTGAAGTAGTCAATACTGTTTTTGAGGGCTATTATTCCATTAGTTGGGTTGAGGTACTCGAGGTCTATAACTCGATATTTCCAGCGGTTAATGCGAGCACTCCGTCCACTAGGCTAAAACGAAAATTCATTTTAGATTATTGAACAGTTATAAAAAGGCAGCGCTTTTTGATACTTATTAGAAAATACTTGAAACACTAAAGAAAAATAAACAATTTTTATAAATATACCGTTTTTTTAGTCTGTTTATTGCCGTATTTGTTTTTCTTCTTTGATTTTTGAAGAATTTCCTTTTTTTTTTATGTAAATTTAAGGTAAATTCTCAGGACCTTAGGCAAAATGATAAAGAAAGATGAAGTGGTACTTCGATGTCGACCCATGAGAAATCTCTGGTGGATTGCGTTTTGCTGAAGCTACTGATAGTTTTCCCAAGTGGATTATTTATGTTCTCTTCTCTTATTCCCGTATTTCCTTCGAGTAAAAAATAAATCTAAAACAAAAAAAAACAGTAATTAATCAATAGATTCATGTTTAAGCTTTAAAAAAGGTAAATGAGGCAAAAAAATCAACTGGAGTTTTTTTTTATATCTCGACAACATTGTGAAATACCGTTCGTAATGCACATGTTCCAGTTATAATCACCGATTTCGGCTAGTACACGTACTCAATAATTAATTTCCGATTCTTACAACTATCCACTCATCTGTACAATAATACACGCGTCTTCCGCACAAAATTTGCAATTAATTAATATTTTTTTTATCATTTAAAAGAGCCGTATTTTTTGTATTTTGTCAATTTAAGCGTCAGTAGTCATTAATTGGTATACCCGGTCAAAAACTGGTACATAGTTACCCTGTATCAGTATAAAAAATTTTCGAGTTCAATAATTGTCACAAAATTAATGTTACTCCTTAATTTTTAAACCATTTTTATTTTATAAAATCACTTACTTGCATTATCCGCACTGAATTCTCAGCACTAGGCGCACCACGCGACACTTATTGATCAGCACTGTGGAAAAAACGGAAAAAAAAAAAATACAGAGAAACACCCTGTGACGACAACAGTCCTGAGATTACACATTTATTGAGCTTTAGAAAATAATGAATATACATAGAATCATTGAAAAGAAATTAAATACAACAGATAGAGAAAAATTAAAATCAACAAAATCAAATTATTCCGTGTTGGTTTCATCGTCTTCCTCTTCTTCTTCTTCATCGTGAGCCAGACTGGTCTCGAGTAAATATTCCTCAGTGAACTCCTTAACGAGATCAGCGATGGGCATGACAGGAAGTGGCGGATGGTTGCCAGGATGGGTTTTCCGGTGGCAAATCAAGCCGGGCTTCTGGGTGAAGGCTTTACCACAAATGTCGCAGATAAAGGGTCGTTTGCCAGTGTGAATAAGTACATGTTGTCGAAGCTGTGATTGTCGAGCAAAAGGCTTACTACAAATGGGACAATGATGTGGCTTGCTTCCGGTGTGAACAGCCATATGTCGCTTGAACGAGTCCTTTTTCGAGAAAGTTTTACCACACTCAGCACACACTATTTTTTCGCGCTTCTCGTGCTGCGTCACCATGTGCTGATCAAGATTTTCCTGAGTCACCATACGACGTTTACAGATTGTACACTCGTACTTTGGCTTGTAGTGCGCCCACTTTTGATGCACGTACAGCGATCCAGAATTCTGACAGAGTTTGTTACACAATTCGCATTTAACCGGTTTTTCCCTGTGATGAAATCTAATGTGATTCGTCAGATCGCCCTTGACTTTGAACTTTTTATCGCAGAAAGTACACTCGTGCTCATACTTATCCGTGTGTTTGCGAATAAAATGTGACTGAAGCGAGTGCTTTGATCGGCAAACAAAGCCACAAACAGCACAGGGAAACATCATATTATTTTGTCCCTTTCTCGGCCAGGTCTCGTGTTTTCGTTTTAGATGCTCGGCAAACAGTGCTTTTTTCGATGTTCTGTAGTCACAAACTGCGCAAATGTACGCACCATTTTCCTGGATACACACTTTCTTCTTGTGCGTCCACGCGACGTGTTTGCGGAACGCCAGTGACGACCCAAACGTTTCGGAACACTCGCGACACTTGAGCAAACCCGAGTGACCCTTGGAATTGGACTGGATATTTCGTAACTTTGGCGCTTCTTTCGGGGGAGCGTCGACTACTGGATCTTCGAGTGCCTCCACGTTTTCTATGCCCTCGTCTTCGACTTCATCGGATTTTGTTTCGACTTCCATCTCGCCGAGCTCAAGCGTTTGCGAGTCCAAACTGTCCTGATCGAGGTATTGAGGCACTTGCTGCTGGAAATCGTCCTCCAGCGCCTCGATGTGCTCCTCTATCTCTATTTCTTCAATCAGCTCTTCCTGAATCTCCTCTTCCTCTTCTTGAATACTGACTACGTTTTCAGCCACTTTCTCCATTGTCACGAGGTTCCCCTCGACTTTAACCTGGTACAAGTCGCCGTCTGTTTGCTTTTTCTTGTCGAGTCCGTTCATTAGAACGGATTTCGAGGTTCTCTCGTAGTCTTTTTGGTCGAGAAAGTTGTCCGGGCTGTAGTCATAGTCGTAAAAACTCGCGTCGTTACCCATAGATTCTGTGTCGTCGTCGTCTTCAGTTGTTGGCTCGATTTTTAAGTTTAGTTTTGGAGAATTTTCCGGTGCTTCTTGCTCAGTTTCATCTGCTGGGATTGTGTTTATATTCACTGGTTCATCATTTTCTGGCACGAATGCGTAATATGGCTTGCCGTCAAATTCCAAAATTTGCCATTTCTTCATCACCACTGACTCGCGCTCGAAGAAAAATAACCCGGTGCCGTCTGGAGTATCCTCTGTGGCTCGTTTGACGCATCTGAAACACCAGCGGATGCATTTGTTAGTTGGAGTGCTTATTTTAGTTATAGAGATGATTTTTTTGACTTAAATTTTAGGAATACTTATGAGTGCGAGAATTTTTTGTAGGAATTGTTTGTCTGTGCAATCGGGGTTTGTTTGATTCACATATTTTTTTTGCTTTTTTTTTGTTATGCTAGCCAGAGAGACTCCTGGTGCATTAAATCGAGTTTTTCGCGGACTTGTATTGCAGTCATGTCACTCGTGCAAATTTGCACGTTGAGATGAAGTAGTGAGACGTGATTGTGAGTGTTGGCACGTGCGAACCTGTTCCACACGGTCTGTTCTCTCGTGGAGCAATGTACTGATAAGGATGATATCAAAGAGGACAAAAAAAATTGTATACTTTTGCTAAGTAATAATAAAAAAATTTTTAAACATGTTGAAAAAGTAAATTTGGTAGTTTTTACGATGTTTTGCTATGGAAAATTATTTTTATTAGTGTTTTTACGCGAAAAAAAAAAAAAATCAGACGATCGTAAAAAATAGAAATAAATAATTAATTAATTACATATATCGTGTGTCGAAAACTAAAAGAACGTATTTTCAAAAAATTAAGGACATTTTATTCGCTAATATCTTCATAATGATACGAATTGAGCGAATTTTACTAATGACCTTTTTTGTAGCTAATAAAATTTCCTACAAAAAAGATATCTTGACATAAATTTTTATCTTCAATTGTTTAGAAGATATTTCGATTTAGAACAAATAGACAATTTTTTTTGTACGTTTTTTTGGGTTTAGCCACGCAATATATAAGCGAAATACCACTCATTGTATGAATTATCACGAAAAAAAAATTTTCATAGTATGTTTTTAGGTAGAGAATTTGATTTTCTATCATCTGCATTATTTGTTGTCTTCCGCAATTACCGAATTATTTGGCAAAAAAACGGAAAAACTATGGAATCTACGGAAACTACTGTTTTTAAGAGGATTAGTCAATTAAAAAAAAAATTTACAACCCCCTAGATTCGTTTTAGAGACCATCGATCACCCTCTAAACCTCAAATTCATGAAAAATAGTCATGTAATATAGTGTTAAATATTTCACTTCGCGATAATATTTTCCAAAAAGTTACTTTCAGGTCTAAAAAACACCCAAAAAAAAAAAATCAGCAAACCCCTATATGTCGTTTAGAACTATTAGCTACAAAAAAACTTTATAAAATAAATAGCTTGTCCAGCAAAATCGACATGTAAATGCTAATAATAACAAAATAAACAAAAGTATAACATATAAAAATTTTTTAAAATAAAGATTTAAGTGTCTTAAATAAAAAAAAAAAAAATTCCCATAAAAGTTGTATAAATAACTCAATAAAAATAACTTGCATTAAAAAAAAATTGTACACAATTCCAATAAATAATAAATTTGAAATAAAGTCAATAGTATAGTCTTAGATTAATATCAAAACAGAAATTCCTGATTTTCAATTTATTTAAAATGACCTCAAGTGAAAAATAGTATTTACAAGTTTTATCAGAATATTATATTATATAACTCAAGAGATTGGTGAACTTCTGGGTCGTCAACAAGACAAAAAAAAAGCGAAATTGAAAGAAAAATAAACTGGCAAAGAAAATAAACGACACAAATCCTGCGCAAGTTTTGATTCACTTCTTCATAACGCCATTGAGAATGTGATCGATGGGCACCCGAGGAAGAGGTGGATGAGATCCCGGGTGTGACTTGCGATGACTGATTAGTCCGGGCTTCTGGGTGAAGGTTTTGCCACAAAGATCGCAAATATAGGGTCGCACACCGGTGTGGATCAATAGGTGCTGCTTCATGGCGGTTCTTCTGGCGAAAGCTTTGTCGCAGACGGTGCAAGGATAAGGTTTGTCACCAGTGTGTATTCTCATGTGTACTTTCAAGCGACTATTTCTCGAGAAAGTCTTGCCACACTCTTCGCACACAGCTTTCTCGCGCTTCTCGTGCTGGCGCAGCATGTGCTCGTCTAGATTTTCCTGACTGACCATGCGACGCTTGCACAAATGGCACTCAAACTTGGCCTTGTAATGGGCAAACTTCTGGTGCACATAGAGTGAATTGCTGTTGAGACAGATCTTGCCGCAGACGTCGCAAATGACGGGCTCCTCGCGGTGAGTAAAGCGAACATGATTAGTCAGATCGCCGCGCACTTTAAACTTTTTCTCACAGACTTCGCATGAAAATTTAAATTCTTTTGTGTGCTTGCGCATTATGTGAATCTTCAGTTCATACTTATTTTTATTTTTATAGTCGCATTGACCACAATAATACATTTCCAGACCCGAGGTCGAACGATGTTTTCTCCAAACGTGCGAATACAGCGAAGCCTTTTTCTCCGACTTGAAGCTGCACTCGTTGCACCAATAAATTTTACCCGAGTCCAAGTGATATTTCCTCTTGTGTGTCGATAACGTACTCTTTTTTGTACATTCGTAATCGCACATGTCACACTTTTCTCGCGGTTTTACAGGCTCCACGTGTACGGTCACTTTGTGCTCAGCCAAAATCTCGATGTTCTCGCAGGTAAAAGTACAGTGCAAACACTTGTAGCACCGTTTTTTTCGCAACTTATTTTTTTTTCTACTGCCTCTTTGATGACGACGCAACATCCTCGCCAGGGGGAATTTCATGCTGCACTTGTCACAAGCGTAACTCGGCCTCTCTGATGCCTTCGTCGTGAGTTTTGAAGGCCCTCTGCTTCTAGAACAGAAGAGAGAGTTTATTATTCATGGTCTATCCTTTCTCAAGCTTGACAGTTACTTACTGACATGGGGGAATAAATGTAAAAAATATTTTTCACAACACTTTTCACCAGTAATTACAGTTTATAAGAGGTTTTACAGTCTTTTTTTTTGGCGTAAAGACACTTTTTTAAGTGTTTGATTGACGTTTAAATGCTTCTGCGATGAAATATGGAATAAATTTTCACACTTTAACTGGATTTTGGCGCTTGTGAGGTTGACGAGATATGTATTTGGCGTAGAAACTTTGTGCTACACACGTCTGTTTATGCAGACATGCGATCTCACCCCTTTGAAATCATCTTGTAGAATATTTGTATGTGACGTAGTGCTCATCAGCTAGCTCTCTCTGCTGCCACTCTTACTGCAAATATTTGACAGATCGCTCAAGTGTATTTCAGCTTGATTTTCATCTGCTTTTCATTTAATTCATTAAGTCTTGAAGATTTCAAGTCGTTTCGTTATTTCTTGAGTATATGAACTTTTCGCATGATGTGTGTGGAATTAATGATTGTTTTCGCTGTAATGGTTTTGCTCCTTGTGATTTAGTGATTCGCTCCTTGCTTTTTTGCTCACGACATCCGTGATTAATTGAAGGTCTGCTAATGGTTTCACGCGCGGCCAGCTTGTTTGTTCAATACCTTGTGTATTTGAGATACTAAAATACTTTGTTGAATGACAAATTGTTCGGGAAATAATTTATAAGAAATTAATTTACTCGTGGAAATGAGTTTTGCTGCGTTTTAATGGATTTTTACAATTGTTTTATTTAATTGGAGAAAATTTTTAAATTATGAATAAATTTTTTTTAATCAATTAGTTGGATATTGATATAAAATTTATTTCTCACTTTGATTAGCATTTTTTTTTTTTTTGAGGTTTCTAGAAAAATCAATATTTCTGCAAAATACAGCTTCGCTGTAAAAAATTAAGCTCATGCGCCTTGACAAAAATATGCAAAATCGCTGTTTTAATGGTCAAATTCGGTAGTTGTAATTAATTTTATTAATTAGTAGTTCGTTAGTAGTTATAAATCAGCTTTGCGCACTTTTTTGTTCAATTCTTGAAGTTAGAACCGCGCCACGCAGGTTTGTAACTCTTAAAATCTCTAATTTTCCTAATTATTTTAGTACTAATTAATGAAATTAATGATAACTACCAAACTTGACCATTAATATAGCGATTTCGCATATTTTCGTCAAAGCGCATAAACTTGGCGCTTATTTTTTTACAGCGAAGCTGAATTTTTGGGGGATTTCACATATTTTTGTTGAAATAAACAGAAAAAAAATCTAAAACCTCTCGACAAATTGTCATCTGTAAAAACTGTACAAAACCACCTGGATCTCATTCTCAGTGCAGTCATCGATTTATTACTTTCCCTCAAGTCCATAACACAACCTAATTCTGTTTATAACTCGACAAAACCTAAATTCTAGTCCAAAATACAGACAATAGCATGCAGTACATATACACGTACTGCATTTCATGTATTTTTACAAAACAACCAATTAAAACACGAAGAAAAATATCTAAATTTACTGCAGCTGTTTTTTTTTTCAATCAACTAATCAGAGCACGAGAAAATTTCAAACAACCAATCAGCAAAATGTCCAATTCCGCTGGATAAAAATCGTAATTGTATAAAAAATCGCGGGGAAACATTAGTTGCTAAGGATTTTTCTTATTACTACGCACTGAATTCAATAATTTGAGGCCCAATAAAAAGGGTATCGCTGACTTTATAAATGTATCTACGGAAAAATTTAGATAAAAAAAAAAGGAATTTGCCGAGATATTTCAAATTGAAATTCGAAACATTCTAAAATCCTACTTTTTTTTTTATTTTCATGAATCTTGACTTGATAAAAAATCAAATTTTCCAAGTTGAAAATATTGTTGTTTTTTGCCTTAAATGAATAAGCGCAACAAAGTTTTAATACAAAATTTTAGTCGTTCGTAAATTGAAAAAATTTTCATATCATTTTAATAAGAATGGCGAAAAATAAATAAATAAAACGTTAAAAAAATAAAATTTTAATTCATATCTGTAAATATTTGTTTTTAGCTAATACTTCTTCTATTGATTTATTATTTTGAAGAATTTTCACTATAAAAAAAATTTATAAAATTCATGAACAATCGTTAAAAATTTATATTTGATATATTTTTTAAAAACTACACATTTTCTATGATTTTTTTTTCTTCAAACATGTAGAATAATATTGTTCTTCATTTCATAAATTAAAAAAAAAAAAATACGCATTTTAACAATAAAAATCGAAATCTATATTACAGAAAAAAAAATTAATAGATATTTTTTTCTGCTTAATAGAAAATAAAATTTAAAATAAAATTTAAGAAATAAATTAAAAAAAAAAAAAAAAAACGAAATTTATGAGAAAATCATGACAATTGTCAAATAGATATTTATTTGACTTTTTTCTTGCATTACAAAACTGTGGAAAGTTAACATTTGGCCTTGGTTTGTATTACACAATCATCACTTTTGCTCTCTTATATATAATAAACAATAAAACTTTGAGATCACAACTGATTATCGCGACTAGTCAGAGCAAAAAGTAAAACTGAAACAGTGTGTCCTTCAAAAGATCACACATATGTACATATGTATACAAAGTTAACATTATAGTAACACAAATATATCTTCCTGTGAGTGTCAAGTTATTTTCTATAATACTTTGAATTGAGCGGAAGATCTGGTGGGTTAGTTGTGTGCATACGAATGAAATGTTGCTGTAAAAGGTACTGTTGTGTTGTTTTAAATTTGCAATTCTCACAAGAGAACATGGCAGTGGCATCAATGTGACGTGATTTTATGTGAGTCGTTAAAGTTTTCTTAGTTTTAAAATTTTTATTGCATACAGCGCAATAGTAAGATTGAACTTTATGATGGGTTATAAGATGTATCTTGAATTTCTTCATTCCATCAAATGCCATTCGACAAAACGAACAAACGTATTTTTTATTTTTATCCATTGGATGTGTTGCTGTATTTCCAACGGTTTTAGTCTTGGAATTGAATGCTTTATCGTGCAATGGTTTGAATTTATTTCTTGCACTTTGTAGTTGCTTTGGAGATAATGGTTTTTTCTTCAATGGTGAGGCTTTTTTCTCTGGAAATACAGTAACGTTGCCGCCATTTAACAAAGAATCCGAGCTACGAGTTGTCATTGTTCGTCGATTCTCAACAATTTTTTGATTATTTTTATCAAAAGCCGGCATAAGATCCGGATAACGCAGTCGTATTCTCTTCTTTAAAGGATAGTATTTTTCGTTGGTATCCGCTGATGGTGACGGAAGCACAGCCGGTGTCAATTTTCTCGGTCGTCCTCGTTTTTTTACCGGAGAACCGGAATTATATTTATTCGCCGGCACAACGATCGCGAGTGGTGTCTTTCTTGGTCTTCCTCTCCTCCTGGTCCTAGAAAGGAAATAAATTAACAATCAATCAGAACACTGAGTCTCACAATATCGTCACATTTATATCCGGAATCACACAATTTACAGGTCCAGAAAATTTATCACTGCAACAACCTAATGGTTCTTCGCTCGCACAAACTAATAACAACTAATTATTTATCGTAGGTGACAAGAAATTTTTATTATTTTCTATTATTTTTTAATTTTTTCTATTATTTTATTATTTTCTATTATTTTTATTATTTTACAAATCACTCGGTATTTTTTTAAAAAATTACATTTTATTATTAATTTATTTGAAAATTTATTTAATTATATCACAGAAAGTAAACTTTTAGCAGATTTTTTTTTTATCACTCTTTCATATATTATTAAAAATTGAAATAATTTTTTTCTGTTTGTTTTTTTTTTTTTTTGACACTTTATTTATTTTGTGTTGAAAATACTTGAGTTTTTTTTTCATAATTTTTCATATTATTTATTTTTTTCTAGTATATTCTCAAATTTTTATAAATATTTTTTTTAATACTAAATATTATAAATTAGTTAACTATTAGAGTATAAACAAAAAAATTTATAGAAATCAAAATTTTTTTTAAATTGCAATAATTAATATTTTTTATATTGGTTTAAACAATTTTTTTTTTTTTCAATTAAAAAACTTTGTTATTTCCATAAAAAATTAACATCGATATTTTCAAAAAATTAAAAAATAACAGAAAAATCATTTAAAACTCATTATTCTACAAGAAATAAATAAAATTACAAAAAATCGATTTTAAGGATGTATAAAAAATCAACATATAATGATTAAAAAAATTTTTGTTAAAAATTGACGAAAAAAAACATGCTACTGTATTGTGAGTATAAAAATTATAAAATTATTTTTTCTATTTATGAAAATTCGAGGCATTAAAACAGAATTGTGATTTTTTGCTTCTTTTAAAAAGTGAATTTTTTTCGATATTTTTTTTATTGTCATTCAATTTTTTTCACATCATCAATGCGAGATTAAAAAAAAAATAATAATTTCTAAACAAAATAAGCAATCACAAAAAAATCTATTTCAATTAATCGTTAAAGAATTGTATAAAAATTGAAATAAAATTAAAAATAGCAAAAAAAAAAAAAAAAAACACGATCACGTTCCAACACCTCAAAACTTCATAAATAAATATTTTACTTTAATAATTTTAAAACTCACTTAACACTAGCATAATCATTTGTGAATTTTCAATCAAAAAACATTTTTTTTATCATTAAATATTGAAGAAATTAAAATTTTTTAAACGTATAAACTTTGGTAGTGACTCAAACTCTTCTAAATTACAAAAAAAAAATTTCCAAAAAAATGGAATTTTTTTCATTTTTTCATTTTTCCACTTACAAAAATTGAACTCAAAAACTAATAAAAAAATTCGAAATTAATCAACCGCATTTTTTTTCAATATACACAAATTACTTTTAAGTGAAAATCATCATCAAAAAACATTAATCTATTCAATCATCGCCCGTTGTTGGCGCTCTGTCCTGAACGCCATGTAAAAGATCAGTGATTTTGATGGGAGGCGGTGGAGGGTGACTTCCCGGGTGTTTCTTGCGATGTAGCATCATCGGCGTGCGTTGCGTGAAACTTTGACCGCAGATATCGCAGATATACGGGCGCTCGCCAACATGCGTAAGCAAGTGGACCTTTTGCGAACTGAGACTGCTAAAAACTTTATCGCAAATCGAGCACTTATACGATTTCTCTCTCGAGTGAGTTCTCAAGTGCTTAGTCAAGCCATACTTGAACTTGAACTCCATTCCACACTGCTCGCACACGTATTTCATGTTGTGAAGCTCCGCGTGGCTATTTAAATTTTTCTGACTCTTAAATCGCTTCTTACACGTGCCACACTCAAAGTCCTTAATTTTCGTCTTGTGCTTATAGTGTTTGTGAAAGTAGAGCGAGCTTTTTTTCGAGTAGGAACTGCCACAGATATCGCAAACGCAACAGTCAGCATCATGGTCCTTCATGTGTGTCGTATAGTCCGACTTGATTTTAAACATTTTCCCGCACTGCGAGCACTTGAAACTGTAATCCTCCGTGTGACTGCGGACATAGTGGACCTTGAGGTACTGCTTAGACTTGGCTTGGAAGCTACAGAGATCGCAGGAGTAAAGTTGCGCCGGATCTTCGTGAATCTCAACATGTTTCGAGAGATAAGCAAAAGTTTTAAAGCTCTTTAAACACACTGCACACTTGTAGGGTCTCGAGTTGCTGTGTGTACGCATGTGACTCGTGAGTTTACACTTTTGCTCAAACTTTACGTCGCAGAGTTCACAAGTCAAGATTTTACGTGATTTTTCAGCATGCGAAAAAATTTTTAATTCATCTTTTCGCCTCCTTAAACTGTATGCCGATAAATTTAATTTTCCATCCTTTTTAGCAGATCCTCTGATATCCTCAGAAATCACGCCCACAACACTTGATTCATCATTTCCATTGATGAACCTAAAAAAAAAAAAACATAAACAAAATAAGATAAATTCAGTTTTGCAAATTATGAAAATATATAAAAATTAATAAATACGCATTTTATCAGGAAGAATCAGGGATAATACACCAAATATCACAAATGATTAATCGCGACAGCAACAAATCATCAAATAAATCTCGACATCCTGAAAAAAAATGTCATCATTAGAAAAAAACATAAATAAATAATTACAACCATTAACAAAACGAAAAAAAAAAAATACTTACTTCACTGCTTGACTTGAACAGAAATAAATAAATAAAATTTGAATAGAAAAAAAAAATGAAAGGTGAGATTTAAATGCGGAAAAAATGAAGGATATAAAAACTATTTATTCCCTATCCAACTAAATACACATTATCGCATCAATCTTTAACAGTAATAAACGAAAGAAAAAAATGAATTGCATAGAATTAAAGTCTACCGGCTGAGTTTAAACACACGTGGACTTTTGATGAGCAGTGAGATTGCCCTGGCAGGAGAATCCGCGATGACAGATCTGACAGACATAGGGCCGCTCGCCAGTGTGTCCACGTCGGTGAATCGTGAGAGTTGAACGTTGTGAAAAAGCCTTGGGGCATTGGTCGCACTTGTAGGGTTTTTCGCCAGTGTGAATTCGCCTGTGCATACGCAGATTTTCCGAATCGGTAAAAGGTTTACCGCAAACATCGCAAACATATGGTTTTTCACCAGTGTGAATACGCCTGTGTTTCTTCAAATGTTCCGCACTGCTGAGACTTTTGCCACAAAAATCACAAAGATATGGTTTAGCAGGATTGTGACTCTCCTTGTGTCGAAATAGCGAGCGCTTTGTGGCTAAAACACGTCCACAAATGTCACAGGCGGTGCTGGTGACTTTTGCGGCCTTGACTTCGGGATGTAGGCGACGACAGTGGGCAGAGAGTTGTCTGCGCAGACAAAAAGCATGTCCACACTGCTGGCAGATGAATGGCTTGTCGCCCGAGTGGATATTGTAGTGTTCCTGCAGGTCGACAGCCTTGCGAAAGCGTTTGTGGCACTCGTCGCACTGGAAGGGCAAGTCTGACTTGTCGGTGTGCTTGGTCATGTGAATAGTGAGTGCTGCGAGGACTGTAGTCTCATAGTCACACTCCTTGCACGTATAGCTGGGGAAGAAATGCGTTTTTTCATGGCGCGTCAGGTCGCGAAACAGTCGGAATGTCTTTGAGCAGTGTTTACACGCGAGATCCCCAGCTGTGTGACGAAGCAGATGCTTCTGGAAGTTGCTGCGATGACGAAAGACCTTGCGACACACCTCACACTCCAAATCATCAGGCGTACTATCTTTTTTAACCTTGCCCTGACGCTCTACGTGCTTTCGCATGTGCTTGCGCAGGTTGACACAGCTGCGAAACACACGGCCACACTCGTCGCACGAATTTCTCGGCTCGTGCTGGGCCTCGTGGCCGTCCAGAAGCGCCTGGCTGGCGAACGTCTCGCTGCAGATTTTGCAGGGAAAGGCCAACAGTGATGTGTTGTCCGCCTCGAGATCAGGCTCGACTTTAATTGACCCCTGATTGGTTGCAATCGACAGATCTGTCGAATTTGGATCAGACGACTGGAATCTGAAATTAGAATTCAAGGCATCCATCAGTCTCTCAGCAATCTCTTGATTTTTTTGTTTGTTTTTAATTACTTATTAATGACTGTTCTAGTCCTCCGATAGCTCGTGGTGAATTTGTGTGGCCTGTGTGACTTGAAAATTTGAGGTATTTCATAAAGGCTATCAAAGGACAATTATATATAATCATCATCAAAGGCCTCTTTATTCGTTTGTTCGTTCTTATAATCCAAGTACAAGTCTCCGCAAAGTAATACTTTTTGTCCCTTAAGTTTATGAATGGAAAAATAGAAAAATAAAATCACTGGAATAGACGTGTCGCTATACGACAGGCGTGTGTGTGCGACTGTGTACATTTAGTAGCGCCCGCGAGACAAAGGATTTGGTGCACAGAGAGCAGGAATACGGGCGTTGGCCCGTGTGATAGCGCTTGTGAATCACGAGAGTTGAGTGTTGCGAGAAAGATTTACCACATGTGTCGCACGTGTAGGGCTTCTCGCCCGTATGCGTGCGTTTGTGCACAACCAAGGTGGTGCGTTTATGAAAGGCTTTGCCACACACGTCACAAATAAGGGATTTTTCTCCGCCATGTAGTTGCAAGTGATCCTGCAGTGAGCTCTTCGATGAGACGGATTTTCCGCACAGATGACACTCGTGTTTGTTCTCACCCGTGTGCGACTTTACGTGCACCACTAGCGAGTTTTTATACGCAAAGATCTTGCCGCAAAACTCACACTGGTGCTTCATCGGCTTGAAGTTTGGTTCGTGCGTCTTGGCATGACGCGCCAGCGAGTGATTGTTTGGGAAATATTTCCCACACGTACAGACATGCTCGTTTGCGCCGTGCTTGATGTTCATGTGGCCGTGTAGCTCGGCATTCGTGAAGAAACCCTTGCCACAGATCGAACAGTGGCATGCATATCTCTCCGAGTGGCGGCGTTGATGCATTGACAATTGTGCTCCTTGGACAAACGCTCTGCCACATATGTCACAGACAAAGTTGCGCTCGCGCGAGTGAATCCGACGGTGCACCGACAGCGTGTTCCTCCGCTTGAACAACTTATTGCAAATATCACACTGATAGGGCCGAGCATCGCTGTGCGACACCAGGTGCCCCTCGTACAGGTTCTTTGAGCGGAACTGCTTGAGACAAAGCTCACACTCAAAAGTATCTCGGTAATCCACCTGGTTTCGATGAAGTCTGCCTATG
Source organism: Macrocentrus cingulum (assembly GCA_002156465.1). Lineage (NCBI taxonomy): Eukaryota > Metazoa > Arthropoda > Insecta > Hymenoptera > Braconidae > Macrocentrus > Macrocentrus cingulum. Next base: position 27,083 of record MVJL01009970.1, read on the forward strand.
CGGATATTTTCAGGCGCCGATCTGCAAATGAAATTGGGAATAAGTCGAGCGAGAGTGATAATAAATTAATTCATAACGGGGTTTTTCCATGGGAGACAACTGTGAAATAAATTCGCCAGTCGATAAAAAAAAATTTATAAATAAAATTTATAATAAATGCCACCGTCCAATTTAATACATACCTTTTACAATCGACAAGTCGACACGTTTTCTTACAGTTAAAAAAAAAATAAATAAAAAAAAAAATTCTGCTTTGCTCCTACATGATTAGTTTTGAGATATTTAATCAAATGTTTTTTTTTTTTTTTATGAAGAAAATTATATTTATTATCGAAAAATAACATAAACAAACAGCAACACACAATTGCCGAGAGTTTCAGCCCCTAAATTAAGTAGAAAAAAAAAAAAAAGAAAAAAACTTGTCTGACTTATGTACACTCGAATGTTTGAGAAAAAAATAAAGCGAAAAAAAACAAAGATTATTTTTTAACCTGATGGCACTTCATATGAGAATTTAATGAGCCCTGTTGCGTGAATTTCTTCTCACAAATTTTGCACTGATAGGGCCGCTCGCCTGTGTGAGTTCTCAAGTGCACAACGAGATATTTGCGCACACTAAAAGCCTTTCCGCAGCGCTCGCAAACGTGAGGCTTTTCTCCAGAGTGAATTCGCATGTGGATTTGAAGGTAAGTCTTGCTTGATACGGATTTTCCACAAATATCACAAGAAATTTGATTTTCCCCAGTGTGAATTTTCATATGAACCTTCAAAGCATTTTTCCAGTAACTCTCAAAGTCACAGAGACTGCATTTGTGCTTTTCGCGCTCGCCGTGGGACCTGAGGTGCATCGTGAGATAAGCAGCGCTGGAGTAAGGTGTTCCACAGATTCTACAGACAAAAGGTTTTTCGCCAGTATGCGTGAGAACATGGCGTTCAAGCGTTTGATTCGTGTAGAAGCCCTTGTTGCAAATTTCACAGTGAATCACGTACTCCTTGTTGTGTTTTTTTTTGTGCAGTCGCAAATCGTAGCCCGAGACTTTGGCTATGCCACAAATGTCGCAGGTAAAACGTTTGTTGTGTTGCTTCAAATGCGTGCGAAGATATTCCTCAGTTTTGAAGGATTTGCCGCAGAGAATGCACGTGAATGGCCGGTCCTCCTGGTGCGCCTTGATCATGTGTTTGCGCAGCTTCTCGCCGTCGGAAAAATGCTTATCGCACTGCGTGCAGCGGCCAGGAGCACTCTCGTGCGTCTGCACGTGCTTGCGATACTGCTGCTTCTTCCGCAAGACCTTCTCGCACACTTCGCACTTGTATTCCCTTCCATTGCGCTGCTCGCCGGACGTTTTTATCGTCGCAACATCTTTTACAATGTCATCCACGCTGTCATCTAGCGTCTGCACTGTTTCACACTTGGGCAAGTGGCTCTTAGGCTTTGAGTACTCGTGGTCGGAAGCCGCGATGCATCTGAAAACCACAAAGCTTGTGTCAGTGCACCGTTTTCAAGAGCGAAAACCTGGCAAAACAATATCTTTACCGTTCTCTATTTCATCAACATCAAGCAAACAAAACTCCACTATACGTATCTCCAACAAAAATATCTTCCTTTGTCGTCACCTCAAGCTTTAAACTCTCTAGTCATTTTTAATTGGACAATGTGTGTATATAGGCTGTTAGAAACATTCTCTTCAAATCTATATTTGTATCGAATACTGAACTCTTGAAATCTTTGGGACAGCCGATTAATTTGGCTTGAATAACTTAAATTATGTTGGAAAAAATACAAGTTTTTCAGATAAAAAAATAGAAAAAAAAATTGTTATGAATGACGAGTAGTCTTAGTTATGAATTTTCGAGTGTTCCGCTAGGAACATAGGCGATGCAAAGACTTTCTTGCATACCGTACACTGACGGATTGAATTTTTTGCATGAATTCGACGATGGCGTATGAGATATTGTCGCAAAGCGAATTTTCTTCCGCAAATATCACAAACCTCGTTTTTTTCACCGCTATGCAGTTTATTGTGTGCCTTCATGTAACTTTTTTGCAGGATTTTGCCGCACTGCGGACACTGAACTTGATCCGAGCTCGGATGTGTGAGCATGTGTGCCCTGAGTTTGTCGGGAAAGTCCGTGGTGAAGTTGCAGATTGAGCAGGAGAGCGTTTTCCAGGGTTGAGCAAAGGTCGGCGGCAGGGGATGTGTGAGTATGTGATTCTTCAGGTAAGGATTCTTCAGGTGGTTCTCCTTGAGATCCTCCTCCATGTGGTGTTGTAAGTGGATGGCCAGGTCGTACATGGACGATTCCTGGTAGCCGCAAATGTTGCAAATAAAGCATCGATGAAATGTCATGTGTTCTATCCACAAATTTTCGTTGGCAAACTCGAGAGAACATGTGACGCATTTCAGCTCAACTGGCATCATCACTCTCTGGCGTTTTATCGCCAAACTCGCATCGTCGGAATTTTCAATTTTGCGCTTTGCACTCAACGTCATCTCCTCGACTTGCGATGATACTCTTTCTATTATTGGAATATTGTTAAAAGCTGTTATTGATAGATCCAAAGGATTATTGTCGATGTGCGCCGTGTCCATGCCCGTTTTTTCAATAATTTCATCAAGTCTGAAAGAAAAAAAATTAATTTTCAGCCGCGAAAAAGTAGAAATAAAATTTTGTACACGGTAGATGATATTTTCAAAGTTCATTCAATTTTTCACAGTTTAATTGATCCTCGTAACACACAACCAGATACCTGGTGATGAGAAGAAAAAAAAAATTAAGAATTATGAATAAACAATAGAAATTTATTAAAAAGTATATAATGTATTTTTATTCAAGTTTTCTATACATAAAATTTCAAAAAAATTATCTCAACAAAACATGTGTGTATCATTAGAATCAACTTACAGAAGAAAATCGAAAAAAAAAAAAAAAAAATCGTTGACGAGTCATCCACAGGAGACTGTAAGACATGCCACAGATTTTTTTTTTAATTTCATTTTTTTTACTTGTTTAATGTCCATTGATTCCTTTCGATGACTTCACGCTCAATTGCAATGTTTTTTCCATGAAAAAAAAATTTCAAATCATTCGTCAATATACAATTGTCTCATTCCCGGCTCAATCTTAAAACACTAAACCCTTCAGCAATTAATTTTGTTATATATGAACAGCTCAGTGGAATGTCCGAGGAAATTGGAAGAAAATCCCCGAATTGAATAGACAATTATCACACAAAATCGTGATAACGTCTTTGTGCACATAAATGCAACACGTGTCTCTCCTTAATCAAACTTCTGTATATATATATTTATATATATATAATATAATATATTTATATATATAATCTGTTTAATATCTTAATAAAATTCAACTAAGGCACGATTTCTTTGTTCTGCGATTTTTCTTGTTTAATATACATTGAAATTACGTATAACTTGTATCTTGTCACACTTGACAATTTTATATACAGAAAAGAATCATACAACCACCAAAAAACAATCACTTCACTCTCGAGCTACACGAATAAAAAATACTGAAAGCGCAGCTAAGTAATTCATAAGTAGAAACAAGGAGTGAAAATCTCCCACGAGTAACCATCAATAATTGGACGGGTCTGACACAGTTTTCTAATAAAATCTATCACTGCATACGTATGTGTGTGTGTGTGCGTGCACAACATAAAAAATAAATTAACTCACGACTAAAAATCGTAGAAAAAAAGAAAAATCTCACACTCAATGTCAAAAATCTCGCAATTAAATTTAATTTGTGCAAAAAAAAAAAAAAATTGAACCAATATTAATTCCATGAGCAGAATGGCCCTAGAAGCCAATCAACAATATGATTCTGTACACAATGAAGTAAAATTTTGAGGATTTTTAACCAGGCAGCAATTCGGAAGGCTCAAGTGACCTAACGTGCGATTGGTCGTCAAGCTCGTCGTCATGTAGCTCCTCGTTGAGTACCTCGACCTGCATAGAATCCTGAAGGTCATCAGTAATTTCTTCCAAGTCGCCTTGATCCATCGTCAATTCCGACTTGAGCAGTTGCTCCTGCTCGAGCTGAGCGCGAGCGGTTTGCTTGGCGTGAGTCTTCAGGTGGCTGTTGAGCATGGTCTTGGAGGCGAAAGACTTGTGACAGAAGGTGCAGGGGTAAGGGCGATCGCCCGTGTGGCCTCTCAGGTGGACAACGAGCGTAGTGCGCTGCGTGAACCTCTTCTCACAGTGGGTACACTGATGCGGACGCTCGCCCGTGTGCGTTCGCCTGTGCACACTCAGGTAATTCTGCGAGATGAAACCCTTGCCGCACAGGTCACAGACGTGGGGCTTTTCCCCAGTGTGCTTGCGCACGTGGACAGTGAGATAAGTCTTGCTGGAGACGGACTTGCCGCAAATATGACAGACAAACTCGCTCTGCGGTCCGGCATTGCCGTGCGTTCGCATGTGCACCAGGAGCACTTGCTTGCGAGAGAAGCGTTTGTTGCACAGCTCACACAAGTGTTTTTTTTGCGGCGGTACATAGTCCGGCTGATGCAATTTAGCGTGCAGTCGCAGACCCTGACGGTAGCGAAATGTCGCGTTGCAAACCTCACACTGGAATGGTTTTTCGCGCGAATGCACGAGTTGATGTTCTTGGTAAATATTTCGCGCGTAAAATCCGGCGCCACACGTTTCACAGTGATATTTATACTCGAGATTGTGGCGACGTTGATGATTGGTGAAATTCTGTTTGTGTGGCGTCGTGTAGCCACATAGTTCACAAGTGAAAATCTTCTCAGGACTATTTTGATTGTGAACTTGTTGCTGATGCTTACGTAGCAGACCAATTGTCGGGAAATTTCGGCCACAATGCTCACACACATAGACTACTTTTTCGTCATCCAAATCTGTTGATTCAATCAACACTTGACCCTCTTCCTCGGGCGTCTGATCCGTCGGCTGCGGATGCTCGTGCGTCTTGAGATGCTCCGCGAGCTCTTCGTCGCAGATGAATCCATCGCCGCACAGGACACATTGCACAAAGCTCTGCGCCGGAACGATTATCTCCATTCCATCGTGTTTTGGTACCTCCAGATCACGATCGGTTATCACCACTTCCGACGCTTCCTCGCACAATACCTTCATTTCGTCCACGTGGTCCTGCGACAGCATTGCGAGTTTCGATACATAATATCTGCAAAGAGACACAATTTAATCAATCAATTTGTCCGAAATTTACTACGTGCGATTATCATCAGAATTAATAGATTTATATTCGTACTTAAACACGATTATTGTGTTTTTTTTTTTTTTTTATTTATTATGAATGATTGGGTGGGCTTAAAAGAGCAGATCAATTTAGCTGATTTCTCTTTTTTTCTTTTCACGGGTTACTGGAATTCAAGTATCCACCCCGCTTTAAGATATTTATGTTGTTACGTGTCATTGACCGTTTTCTGCATCAAAGTTGACCGGTCGACGTCGCTCAAGCCCGCGCGAATCGATTCATAACAATGTCTACGCCGGCGCGGGACACACGTGAACCGCAACATCTGCCTGTCGTACGAATTATAATCGATCAGGGTAATTTTGCAATCATATAGTTCGCCTATCTTTGTCGCACATTATTTTTTTTTTTCCCGAAGTAGCTCAACCGTCTGAAAAAAAAGAAAAATCAACGAGTAACAGAAAAAAGTCGACGAGTTTATAACAAGAGAAGAAAAAAAATTTTTTTTTTCCAACTCGTCGGTAAATTATGTATGAGTCTCAGTTTTTTTTTTTTTTTTTTCGCATGTCTTACCTTGTGATTTTTGGCCTTTTATTTGTCATAACTCCAGGCTGAAAGGAGCAGATCAATTGAAATATTGTTTATTTTTATTTTTATTGAATTTTCAAATTCTTCAATTAAACATTTTCAACATTTTTTTTTTCTTTTTTGCTTGTTTTTTTTTTTGTTTTTTATTTTTGATTGAATTATATTGCAGTCGAAGAAACGACCAAGTAGACAAATTTCACGGCACGATTTTTTTTTTTTTTTGGTACATCAATTAATCAATTAACATTGAATATAATGATCAGTAGAAACGATTATACGAGCAATTATCTAATAAAATATCACTGTTTAGAGCCTACTTGCCACTTTGGCAACTTGATTATTTACGATTATTTAAATTTAACTACAATTTTTTTTTCTTTTTCATTTTTTTTTTCTTAAACTTGATAATAATTATAGAGTTAAAATTATTTTATAATGATTCTACAAGTGGCTCTATTAATAATCAAGGCACTTTGAATTTTCTTTGAGTCGCGATAACGCGGTGATTGAGTTATAATACTCGATAAAAACTCTGAAATTAAAACAGTGAAAATTCACTGAAAATTCGACTATCAGAAAAAAAAAAATCCAACATTAAAAAAAAAAAAAATTCAAATTATTAATATAATTAAATTAAATTCCGAAAAAAATCTTATTTTTTGTTACAGTAAATTAATAAAAATATTTAATAAATTTAAATTAAATTCTTAAAACTTTAAACAAGAAAATTCTCATATTTATAATAAATAAATTACTGTCAAAAAAATTTGATACACTTTTTTTCAAGTGTCTCAATAAAAAATCCAGTAAAATTTCACTGTTTCAAATAACGAGAGAAGGCACATCAAGTTGGCCACGAGTGACAACTAATTACACCCATACAGATAAAAATATCTCATTGCACATATATATAATAAATAAACAAATAAAATAATAAATTTAAGTGTTGGCAATTGATCAGCAGTCGTCATAAAATCAACAAGAGTAACCGTAATTATCACAGCGAAGTGACATAAAATAGCATTACGATTAACAATGCTCAATGTTTCTTCATGTGATTGAGCATAATAGTCCGAGTGACAAAGCCCTTTCCGCATAGGGTGCACGTGTACGGGCGTTCGCCAGTGTGATATCGTCGGTGGACAGTGAGCGTGGAGGCCTGAGTAAAAGATTTTCCACACATGGCGCACAAATAGGGCCTTTCGCCAGTATGAATACGCTGATGAACAACATAGTACTTTCGATGAGTGAAACCCTTGCCACAGACATCGCAAACAAGCGGCCGCGATCTGTGAACAGCTTTGTGGCTGGTAAGAGACTCCAGCGTAAGAAATTGCTTGGTGCAAGAGTCGCATGGATAGGAAACAGGCTCGAGCGGCTTGTCAATCGCGCTAGTCGCAGGTAGCGCGTGGTTTGCCGACTCGGGCGCGACATTCTTATGAGTCTTGGCATGATGATTGTAGAGCGTGCGAGTCTCAAAGCGCATAGGACAGCGCGTGCAGCCGTAGGGCTTATCGTGGCCACTGACGTGCATCTTCTTGTGGCGCTCGAGCAGCGTCCGGTAGCGAAAAGTTGCCTGGCAGTGATCACAACTGAAGGTCTGACTTGTCGCCTCGGTCGGAGCAGTTGTATTCAAATCGGGCGCGAATTGCTGACTCGGAGCGTGCGAAGCCTCATGCATTCGCAGGTGTCCGAGGTTCTGAAACGCACGGCCGCACATTGCGCACGTGTATTTCACCTCGACAGGATCGCGCCGTCGATTATCCGGCGCCTGATGGTGCGTACGGATGTGGTAGTTGAGCTTGGACGCGCTGCGAAACTCGAGACCACAACTTAGGCACGGATGGGACTCGGGGAAATGGTCTACAGGGTCGAGCGGCGTCTCGAGGGACATCAGCGAGGTCGAATGGGTGGAGTAGAGGTACTGAGAGGACATCGGGATGTGCTGAATGTTTGACAACATGTTTGAGTAGTTGAAGATGCCTGGCTGCAGTGTACAGCAGCCTGAGAAGACATCGCTCTCTGGTGAGGGCGAGAGAATCTGGCGCAGCATCCCCGACAAGCCTCCAAACGTCTCTGCCTCTCTGAAAGCCACACAAACACCCTTGGACACGTTGCATATTGCGCGGTGCCGGCACACACAACTGCACAATTGCACTTTGGCCGTCAACACGAGTTACAGGCGGTGAGAGAGTACAAAAATCTGATGCGAGTGACCGTGCATTGGTGCAATTGTTCAAACTGTCGAGAATTCAAGGCGTTAAAAAATTTTTTTTTCCATATCTACTGTCAATGTACTGCGCCTAAAGGTCTTTGTATCAGTTTTACAACTATGTCGTCATGATTTAAATTATTTTAAGTGAATTTATCTCACCTGAATGGAAATTCGCTGTCTTCTGCTGGGTTTCTTCTTTAGTCACCTTGTTGTGTGATTTCACGCGCGCCACTTTTTTTCTGTACTGTGATTGTGTGCACGAATTGATAGATGAAACAAAACACGTGGAAAAGGGTGATAAATGGCGCAAAAATTGCTAGCCAGAACGATTTTTTGTTTTCTTTTGAATCCAAGTGATGTCAAGGAGCGCGTAGAAATGCTCGACGAGAAGGCAAATCTGTCAGCAGATGATCGCAAGAGACCAACAGCGATTATACCAACGATTCATGGCCTCGCTGGCAAAACCGGTTCGCTAAAAATTGCTGAGCACCCTCTCGTCCGAGTTTCTCGCTTCCTCGCACATTGCAAAAGACACGCTAGCCCTCTCTTAAACCCAAGCAGATATATAGATAAGTAAAATTAAAACTGCCAAATGCCAAACAAAATCAGGCTGATTGCAGGAAGAAAAATAAAATTACATCGTCGAACGTGGTGACGAAAATTAATGCGTTTAACACCTGATATGTATTGGAGTAGAAAAAAATACTCGCCTTTTTTTTTGGGTCTTTAGTGTTCACGTGTTCCTTCTGTTTTTGTTTTTTTTTTTTTTGGCCAGTCTTCTTCTCGTTTATAATCCTCTCTGTGCACTCTTTTTTGCTACCAGATCGACAATTGAATATATTTTAACGGTAAAAAAAAATTCTAACGTCAATTTCCGCACTGTTTCTCTCGACCGCACACGTCACATCGATTTCCACTCGGTTCCTCGAGTGATTACGCATTTGTTCGAGGTTGTAAACTTATGACTACAGTCGCAATTATGTTCGGGAATGAGCGGCGTACATGTTTTGTAGAGTTTTCGTCAAAAGTACATAGAGTTCTGTGAATTATTGCAGTTATAACCGAAATATTGATCATATTGTCAGTAAATTTCAATTTTTTTTTCGACCAACACTGGTCAAGTGCGGCGCAAGTGCCTTCACGTAAGCGTGGGACAATATATCGACACATGAAACAATTTAACTGCGACCAGATAAACTCAAGGATGTAAAAAAAAAAAAGAAACAAATCGTCTACAGCTAGTCACAATTGTGGAGAAAATTTATCAAATAATTTTTCATTGTATCTTCAGTTTATCTGCTTGCAAATATTGGCCAACGCTCAAAGCACAGAACTGTCCAGATGACACTTGCTTTGAACGTCACACCGACATGCCATTGTTCAATTATCTACCGGCATCTAGCAATTTTTACGATCGATAAAAAAAAAACAGAGAGATAATCGTAGACACTTGTATCGATCAATAAATACTTTCGAATCATTAAATTGCTAGATACCTGGAGCCAAAGAAGGTTGTGGGGTGTGTAAAGACTTACCTCGACATAATTTCAATGCAGCAAATGTGTAATATTAAATTTAACTAAATTTTGACGCTGCATTGAGCGAGAAAAAAGCCCAATGAACGGCTGTGAGGACTCAAAGCAAAGGACAGTGACAGTGTAAATTGTCTGTGATCACCACAACATTTTGCATCTTTGGCTCTTGCACGATTTTACAAGTACAATCAACTTACCCAGACTTGGGGTCGACATCAGCAGCCTGCATCGTCATCTCAGGCAGCTTTTGCTGAAGTCCCGATGGTCCAGCCTCATCGCAGGCCATCGCAGTCACGTTAACAAACGTCGTTGGCTCGATAATACGGCCATCTTCATGTTCCTCCTTCACAGGGAGACCTGTGAACAATTAAATCGATATAAATCGAGTCAAGAGCCATGTATAATTTACTTACCCTCGTCATGGTCGATCTCATCCTCGGTATTGTCATCCTCGGTCGTTTCCTCGTCGTCCTCACGCTCTTTTCGCGCCATTTGCGACTGTAAACTCGGTCCGGCGATTGACTGAACCGTTTGGACGGTCTCACTGGAGCTTATGGGCACGGATATCGCCTGGTCCGGCGACATAATGATCGGCATGGTCAATCCCATGTTGTCGATCATGTTCAGGCTCATATTTTGGTGCTCAGCCGAGGCTTGCGCTACGTTGAGTCTGTTCTCTCCTTGTTCCTGCTTCATTAAACTCTATAATTAGTTGAATATCATCACAGTAATTTTTGCAAAGTTCTTACCGAATTCATGTCGTTCGCAATATAATTCTGCTTGTCCTCTAACCCAATTCCCTCGAGCCACATCCATAACTGCTTCTCGGCGGTGGCTGTTGTGTTGTAAAAATCGTAGAATAAATCTAATTTATACGCACAACCGTCACATATTTTTTTTGGCAGTTTATCCTCTGGATCAACCTGTAATTATAATTTTTTTTTTAGTTTTTAAATGGTCGTATAAGTGAAAAAACAAATTGCACTACGTTCAATCGAATAAATGGGATAAAAAATCGTCTCGTTACAATTAATCAGTAAATAAACGAGATTAGAAAAAAAATGTTATCAAAATAAAATAATTGAATATTTAATTCTCTTTCAAAAATATAAAATAAATTTCTACTTTGTTTTTTAGACATATTTTTAAGAGTAAAAAAATTTTATCTTACATTTTTTGTAGAAAATTTCATTTTCAATCAATTTATTTTGATAATTTATCAAATTATCGTCAAAAAAAAAAAAATCACTAAAATGCCAAAATTTGAGGGGATTTTCATGAAAAATTTCGATAAAAAAAAATGTTCTTATATCAAATATTTAAAAAATTTTTAGTAATTATTAATTTTATAACTTTTTAACCATGTGCCCTGGTATTTGACACGAAATCTAGAATTTTTAATATATATTCGCTAGTTTAATTAATCTGTAAAAATTCCTGTGTTTAATAAAAGCTAGATTTTTAATTGATATTTAATAAAAAGATTTTTTTACCACGCAAAAATTCAGCACGATGTCGAGAACAAAGCGTGAAATCGTTTGGGTTGCACTAGATGACGAGAGGCTACAGGTGGGAATCATCTGGCTGATCAGTTATAAAATTTACCATTGAATAATCAATGAGATTAAAGATGCTAACCAATAATTTGTCGAACGTACAAACGTAAAAAAAAAGCGCGGCAAATAAGCTATAACAATGTCGAAGCGGCGGTGAGAGTGTAATGAAAATATTTTTGCCTTGAGCAGCACGCCGAGAGGATTATTTCGATGAAAAACGGGGTGTAATAGTGGGTTTTTAATTGTCAAAATAATTGAATAAGATAGGCAGGTGGTAATTAAATATGTAAACAAAATATAAAGACAGAGATTGTGAAAAATATTCCAAAAACATGATTCTCGTCAAGATGGCGAACAAGGGAATCATGGCGTAGGCGACTTACCTTGACCGAGAGACAGGCGACAATCTTGGGATATATGTGTCGACTCTTGCTTTCTCCATCGTCAAAAATAGAGACCGAAACTTGGTCTTTAACTAGACACAATCTGCACAAGTCCAAATAATCGAGGGAGGACATGATTTCTTTGTGAAAAACGCCAGTGCGAGACGCCAAGCCGCGCCCGTGGACGCGTATACTACGTTGTTCAAAGCGGCCCAGACACACAAGTTGCTGCAAGTCGCTCGTCTGTTTCTTCTGTGGACTGCCTGATTCGGCTGTTGTCGCGAATGCTCGTACGAATTCGGCACGGCGAGTATCGATCAGTCGATGCGTTGTAACCTCGGCGCGCGGCGAGGGACGACAAAATGTCGGCTGTCTCACTCACTCTGCTGACTTGTCTGCGACACGATAGGGAGCAATGCTCGCCCCCCGTGCTCGACAACGGCCTCTGTGTCGCTCTTCGTCAATAATTGATTCCGATTGCTAGATGCCGCCACCAACGCCACTTTGATTCAAAAATCTATGACCTCTCTTTTATTCTCTCTCCCTCTTACTTTTTGGCACAATATTATTTATCTGAAAGGGATAGATGATGTTTATAAATTATTACTGTGTGAAAATAACTATCTTTTTTTTGGAACAGTGAGAATAACTCTTGTTAATCGTTATTTGGACGTTTATTGTATAACAAACGTTTGATTACTACCCTAAATCTTCTTGATAACACGAAAAAAAAAAAAATCGTGATAAATCACTGGAGATATAAATTTTTTCTTAAGATACGGTAATTAAAAATTGTATGAAAAACTTGAAATTTTTTTAGTAAAGATATTTATTTTTATTATTTATTTTGGTAACGAAAAAAATATTTATCCGAAAATATGGATGTACTATTTAAAAAAATCTTTCAACAAAGACATTGACTATATAGTTATATGTGAAATTACTAGTAATTTCTATTTTTTTGGTAATGGTAACATAATTTTGATTTGAAAAATTAATTTCTATATAAAATGTCTCCGTTTTTCGGCACTGTCGATGAGAAAAATCGTATACACACCACGAGCAGTAAATAAGGAAACCTCAGATCACATGTAATTGTCGTCTGAGGCGGAGATCTTTCTTGTTTTATTGCCTTAGGTATATAATATACTATTTCGACTACTTATAGATGTGAATTTACGTTTAATATATTCAATTTGTAAATTTACGTGGTAATTGTAAATTTTGCGTTTGTAAATTTACCGTATTCTACGCATTTTAATTAAGAAAATTATTTTTTTTTTTCAAGTTCCATTTATACCTCGTATATTAATATGCCGGAAATCGACGCAATTCTTCAGACATCAGTAAAAAAATAGTACATTGTTCACCAAGGGAGGAAAAGAGGTCATTTCGACCGTGGAAAGTTAACTGCCCGAGCCGAAGGCAAGGGCAGGAATTCACAGTCAAAATAACCTCTTTTGCATCCCGAGGTATAAACATATACTATTTTCGTCGTAGCGGGAGAAAATAGGGTTTTTGCTCCCGCTATGACGAAAAATATACTGTAGGCAAAGGATTGCAAAGAAAAACTGGGACATTATAAACCTTGGACTTTCGCAAATGATTTGATACCGTAATTATATGACTCTACCTTAAAAAAAAACTAGTGAAATTAATATTTTTGTACCGACGTGTTCTTGACTGTAAAATAGTCATACTAAAACTTTTTATTTATAAAAATATTCAATATTACTATTAATAAACGAAATTTTTCGCGGAAGGATATTAAAATTTGTATTGGCAACTTATCATAAATTATATCATTATTTTACAAAAAATTACGGAAAGAACTTCGGAATTTTAAAACTGTTGTAAAAAATAATTAAGAAAATTATTCTTCTAAAAAATTATAATTTACTGCTAGCTATAATAAACAACCTTATAATGGAAAAAAGATTTATTGTTTATTTAGCAAGTAGAAATCTCTATAGCAATTTTGTATATAAAGGTTCCGTGCCTAGTTTGAATTATACAGTATCTACCAAATTACGTGGCTAATCGTTTCATCATTGTGGACCTAACACTTACATTAGCCTTTTTTTAATTTCACGTAGATTAACGCGGCTAAAGTTTGCAATCAGCAGTACAGATATTTTAAATTTAGTCAATGAAATGCGGTCGTTTTTCGTGGTTGACCTATCTCATAAAGTCCAGGCCGCTTTTTTTTTACTCAACATTTCAAACCGCATGTCGTAAAATTTGATATTACCGACGCACGGCTATTATGTCATGGTTTCGTGCACAGATGGTGCTAGTAGAAACTTTTAACGACTACAAAATGTTATGCGTTGTAGTCCATGCATTGTACGCGTATTATTTATACACAAAAAAAAGGAAATAACTGGACTGTAAATATTGCGTTTAATTTACAAAACTGCTTTATTGTGGCAGAACACATCAAAATTATCATATCCCAGCATATAATAATCCAAGAAGTCCACAGTAATTTACAAATTACGATGCGATTAGAGATTTTTGGTAGACGATGGCGTTTCATATATATATATGCTGTGTCGTATGCGAATCTTTTACATTTGCGAGCAAAAAATAATCCATTTAGGATTGTTATTCAAGTCCGTAGACGTAAACCCGCGCTTGAATTGATTGTTATTGGAAAAAAGGAGATATGTGAAACATCATTTTCGTTTATAGCTCATCTCTATATCTTTGCAACCGCGTTCCGCACTTACAATTCACATTTTTTTTTATTTCTCATAGGCACTCTTGTCTAAATACGCTGGAGATTTATGATGCATCCGCATCACTCTGCTTTAAAGAAATTTACAACTGATTATGCGTATAATAATTCTATCTATAATGATTAAAAAGCCAGATTAAAAGTTTTTTTTTTCGATCGATAAAAAAACGGGCCAGTCCGTTCGTTCCGCTTTGGCCACTTTGAGTCATTTCAATTATTCCCATCATCCTATAATGACCAATCACGTTTGTAATGAATTATTTCACAACGTATATCTACATGCAGATAAGGGAATCCCAGGGAAAATGCAGTATAAGATATCCTATAATAAGATATCATGCGAAAAACCACGAGATTTTTATGTACATAAATTTTTAACGATAAATTTCTTAATTACAAAATAAATACAATAAAAATCTATAAATGTTGTTGATATATTTAAGATGTAAAAATTTTTTTTATCCTCCATTTTACCGGGGTTTCTTCATCACAAACTATTGAAAATCTTTGGTTCCATACATTTTTTTGTTTCTCAGTTTCATTATATAGTTGTTTTTTTTTATTTTTTGTTGTTTGGCACGAGTAATCAGTTTTTACCTTGAATTATCGTTTTTAACCAACGAGTTTTGATGCATAATTTTTTTAGTTGATAAGTCGATTAAGACAGTCGAATCTGCGCTTTCAATTTGTAACTATACATCTTAATGCTATAACAATAATAGCAAAATTTTTTTTATTTGTTCATCATCCTCCCTCTTGTTGTGACAAGTCACTTTTTTTTTTATAACTATTACAAATATATATTATCGTATGTATATATATATATATTTCTCTATTATAGTATTACCGTGTCTTTTAATAGTTTATTATATAAAGTTAAAAATTCCGGGAAGTTAAAATATTTAAATATTACATATATCTGCTTCAGCAAAATTTCCATAAACTGATATATTGATATATAGGAAGCACACAATTTAAATAGTATTAAAATTTTCAATTTTACCAAAAAACAAAAGAAGAAATCTGCAATAAAATTTTATAAATTTTCTTATTTGTTTAAATTTTCACGAAACAATATCTATTATCGCTTATTGCTGCGCGGCTGTATATTCACAAGGTATAAATTTAATTGTACGCAGTTGAAGGAACATAATTACGCATATCACAAATGAAATTAATTGTAATTAGGAACTTAGTATAACATAATATGATACTATAGCACAGCCAACAATTTTGTGCAATCGTTGAATTTACAATATTAATTATACGGTTGAACAAATTTCATGGCCGATTAATTTAATAGCTTACATTTTCTACAAGTTCTCACTATGGTCGTCGACGCTGGGAAGTTGACTTTGATCTAAAATTCGTTGGCAACTCGTACACATTAATTAATTAATTAATTAAACTCCGTCGATACGATGAGATATAGATATATTATGGGATTTTTTCTCTTTTAAACAGCTAAAATCATAAAACATCAATCGACGATGAGAATAAAACGTATTGTGGAACTAGAGATCGTAAGTAATGTTGTTTTTTTTGTTTTAACAAAGCGTATTAAGTCTTATTTTTTAATTTCATCAATCAGTGTCAACTCTGATGTCCAGAGATATACAAAGAACAAGAGTCAAAGATAAGTATGGAAGAAGGAGACAAAGACGAAGAGAGAAAACATGCGTTTACGCATGTCGTGCACGGATATACATTGTATTTTGGCTGATCCTCAGCGACATATGACATTTTTATCAAGGCCATATCTTTAATTTGTAGTTTTATAAGATCGCAAAACAATGCTTCACACTTTTTTTTGTTACCCGTCTTTCGTACACGCCATCATCATCATATATTACACGTGTATATAATTTATACAATTAATAATATAACAAAAGTGAAATTTCTATTGTTATCGTGATTAGTCAGCTCATGCATCATCTTTTCTTTTATCTATCTGTTTATTATTATGGCCATTTGTACTTGTGAAATCAGCAAAGCACATTATATCCTCATATCACTAATTGTGTCCCATTTCTAACTAAGCTTTCGCCATTTTTTTCCATATTGACAGCTATTTTTTATTTTACGATAAATTTTATTAAAGGGTATAATGTGAAAAATCGAAAAATTTTCATAAGATTTTATTTATTTATTTATTTTTTTGTTTTTATTTGTAGACAATTTTTTATCTTTCGTGTTTTATCATTTTATATATATAGATATAAACCGCGGATTATTATTTTCCAACAAATCTCTCTCTCACTCATATTGCAGTCGATTAACCGCTCTAAACTTTGCCATCAACTCTACAAAGTTTCAGAAAGTCTCTATTAATGCGTGGATAATTATAATTTGTAATTTTTCGTAGACAAAAAGACTTAGTGAAAAGATTCTCTCATTGATAAATAATTCGGTCACTTGATGATATAGAGGAAGATTGTGGATTAATTGAGAAAGAAGAAATAGCTAACTCTATATGTATAAAGATTCTCACGACACTTTATTATCGAAAAAAGCAAATGGATCGCAATTTTTTTTTATTATTATTTTTCAGTTACTTCAATTTTTTTTTCTCGGTTTCGTTAATTTTTTTTTTTTTTTCAATCAATTATTTTATATTTGCCTCAAGGATTTAACTGAGGCACAACACGTAATAAATAGGGGTTTTTTAATCTGACTTATTTTCATTGGTATCTTAAGTTTAAAGAAGTGAAAAATTCGAGATTCATTCGTCATCGCATCAGCGTTATTATTTTTTTTGTATTTACATGTATCGAGGCACAAATTCACCTCAACTCGTAGCACCTAAAATCTATATTTCTTGTATTTATACTCCATATGTACATACAAATTGCAAAATCGTTTTTTTTTTTTTTTTTAATGAAAAAATTGTCATTATTTCCCTTGTCGCCACTCTTTCATCAGAAATTTGAACATAGAATATAATTTTATTTATTTATAGATATATTAGGGTGGTGCAAAAAAGAAAAAAACAACTTTTTTTGGGTTTCGTATCAAGAAATCACAATTTACGATGTTTCAAGAACTCCAGTATAAAAATTAACTCGATTCGAATATTTTTAGAGATCGCCTATGAATTTTGAAATTTAAAAGAATGAGCAAAATGTGATTAAAAAAATTTTTTTTGTTTTTTTTTTTTTTCGCTACGACGGATAATTTTACATCTAATTTGAATAATTTCTATATAATGTTTCAATTTAAAGAATTCATTTTGAGGGATCATTGAAAAATTTTATTAATTCTTATAGTCGTAAAAATCTGCAGAGAAAAAAAAATTTTTTTTTTTTGTTTTTGATACGGCGAATTATTTTAAATTTAATTTAAATAATTTCTACAAAGTTTTAATTAAAAATATTAAATTTTAGAGGTTATTTTCGAATTTAAAAAATTTTTACAGTGACATAAATTTACAAAATAGTTGAAATTAATTAATTTTACAATTATTCTAATAAATAATAATATTTTTCATTTTTTCTAAAATAATTACAAATTTTTTAAATTTGTAAATGACCCCTAAAAATTAATATTTTATATTAAAATTTTGTAAAAGTTATTTAAATCACATGTAATATGATCAGCTTTAGTGAAAAAAGAAAAAAAAATTTTTTTTTAATCACATTTTGACAATTTTTGAAAATTTCAAAATTCGCGAGCGACTTTTAAAAATATTTAAATCAGGCTAATTTTTATAGTGGGCTTTTAAAACATCATAAACTCCGATTTCTTGATACGAGACCCAAAAAAAAGTCATTTTTTGCACGCCACCCTAATATACATATATGCCTTGTTTTTTTTCTTTGTTTGTTCTATATTTAATAATTCTTGCGTTACGGAACACATGATCACTTGCCGATTTTTATTCTTTGTACAAGATTATCAAGATCGCCATGTGTACATATATATGTGTGTGTGTTTGTATACATGAGATAGAATGATTCTCAAAGTTTGCGCGCCACAAAGATTTTCGTGTATATGGAAATTTGTGTTATGGATCGGATTGACGCTTTGAATTTTGAGCGAAGAAGTATTTTGGAATTCATGATGCGACGGATGCACGAATTGTATGAATTTACTATCTATATACCCGCGAATTTGTCACGTGAAGAACCATCACGAGAATTGTATACGGCAAGTGAAGAGTAAATATCGATGTGTTCAAGGATGTTTCCCAATCTTAATCAATGGCAAATTCCCCATAATTTCATTCGTATCACAATTGAATTATATATAAATATTAGTTCGTTATAGTGTCGATCCACTCTCGGCCAAATTGGCATATATATTTCATTTCAAACAGACGCACGTCGCATTGTTCGGTGCTGCAGTATTGCGTGAGCAGGCGTGGGCAGAGTTTTAACTGATGGGGGTCGTCAGATGCTGGCTCTGTGCTGATATATTGGCGGCAGTTGGAGAAGTGGCGTAAGGGGTGGCGGACGAATATCATTTCTGCAGCTCGAGGCCGAAAACTGCTGCATAGGCAGCAGATGCGATATCTTTCCAGGCGAACGACGAACCGTAAACCGCGGCCTTCGACGTTTCCTGTAGAATCCACTGCACTTGCAACTGCATACTGACGCTTCATCGTACAGGGATATTGTGTCACCCTGATTGCCCATGTGACCCGACAGTATCGAGCCGTTTGCTGTTATCACGTCACCCTCTAGTCGAACTGCCCCTTGTGCAGCCTTTAAAATATACGAAAAAAAAAACATTTATTAGCATTATTTTATATTCTCTTTTGCATTTGTGTAGCGTGAAGCATAATTCCAATGAAAATCAACGTTCTACCACATTTTCAAATACACTGAGAAAACAATTTATTTATATTTAACGCATAGATATATTTGGTATAGATGACGAATTGATTTCATACATGTTGAAAAATATACTTCAATAGTTAGATTATGGTGAATCGATTTATTAACAATAAATTTCGCGATAGTAGTCCGAAATATTTGATTTTTTTACACTAAGATCCATTTTTTAATTGTTAAGATTGATTTATCAACTGTTAATATAGCGATGTCTATTGCTATGCGTATTCCCTTAAAAAAAAAACAAATTTTGGAAGTATTTTTTTTTGAAACTAGGGATAAAAGGGTCAGCTAATCATTTCTATAACAAAAGCAGTTACCGATTTTAATATTTAAGTTTTTTATTTAAACAATCGAGGCTAAAAGAGCTATAAATAATTATTTTGCGGTAGTGATTATGGTCGGAAATTTATAGGGGATGTCTTTCCGAACATTTTGGCGTATTATTTGTTTCAAAATGTTAATTAGGACCGGAGAAATTTAATTTTTAATATCAACAGTTTAAACAAATGACGATTGCGCGCGAACTATGCAGGCGAACCGGGGTTTTCTTTTTCTCAAAATTATCTATCCTTTCAATTCTCAAAGGTGCAGTAGGTTTAAAAACGTTTCGAAAAAGATAGTAATTTTATAACTAACAATTTGAATAAAAAAATTTTTATATCGTATTGAGTTTCGGAATTTTTTTGTCGATTTACAGCCATATTGTTTGTAGATAATTTTAAAAAAGACTCCCTTCCCAAAGGGGGGAGTAAAAAAATACATATTCAAGCCATACTTTTTATACATTAAATTTTGTATCACGTCTGAGATGTTTACACGTGTAAATAAGTGATATATTCACAGTTAATAAAACCTTCTTAAATAGAAATAAATATTGATTAATTCAAAATTTCTGAATTAGATGATACAAGCAAATTATTAATTTATTTTTGAGCAGCGATTTATTTATACATTGGCTTTACCACGCACTTAATATAAAATTTATTAAAGATATCCAACTAATTCAACTATTAATAAATTTTATTCACTGTTAATAAATTCTTCTCACAGTGTAAAAGAAAAAATAAATACAATAGTTTAATCCCCTCATTTTTCTATTTATATATTTGATTTTTTAAAACCTCTAAGAGTATACGGCAAGTTACAAATTTTTTTTCCAAGCAAAATTCCATTTTGAAAGTGTGAAAACACACATTTTTGAATTAAAAAAAAAATCAATTACTTGAAAATCTATACTCATTTATACACTTTTTTGTTTAAGGTACTCCTACCGCCTGCGAGCGTAGCTTGCAAGTGCCCCCGGTGGGGTTTGAAATTTTTTTTCTTTTGAATAGTATGAATTGCAAAATCTTTATTATTAATCAGTATAATTGATTGAAAACACACAAGAAAAAAATAATTAATTAAGCGTTTACAACCCGATTAAAGAAATTTTAGTTCGTTCAAACGGAGGGCGCTTACTGTTAAGCGCCCGAAAATTACTTTTTTTGCAACATTCTAATATTGAAAGCTTTAATCAATAGTTTCGAAAGTTTAAACGCCTGAGTTAAAAATCCAAAAGTCCGACTAATTTTTTTGCTTGTATGACCAGCGACCTACCCTCGAATTTTAATACAACTTCTGTCGACCCAAAACGTAACATATATAGTACAAAAATTCCACGATAATCTGCGATCATTCGTCAGGCATTAGAATTATCTTAAAAAAAAAATTTCACCTGAAATTTATTAAAAAAATCGGAGAATTTTTGTTTTCTTGTTTGAATATAAAAAAATATTACAATCGTACGATAACAATGAGGAAATTTTGTTAAATTCTCATTTAAATTATTAATTAAATATTTTTATAAAAAAAAAAAACAAATTACACTGAAATTTTTTTTTAAAGCAAAAGCATATAAAGAAAATAAGAATTACCTGAAGCGCCTCAGCCTCATCTCGTCTCTCGTCTTCAGTGTTCATTGTGACAAAACGTAGAACAAGAAGATTGAGAGAGGCAGCAACAATCGCCAGCCCAAAGAGGATGAAAATCAGTGCAAAAATAACGTACTCAGGCTTGTTGTCAAGTGCGTTATCCTTCTGCAATGCGACCATGTCACCAAAGCCTATCGTCGTCAAAGTGATGAAGCAGTAGTAGACAGAGTCAAAGTACGACCAGCCTTCGTATCTGGAGAATGCCGCAGCGCCACCGGTAATCGTGAGACTCGAGAGGAATGTCACGACGAAAATAAGATTTATCTCTGAAGCCTGAAGCATAAAAAAATAGCAGAAAATATATATATTTCTCAGCTTCAATTTTACATCGCTTCATATTCATCCCAGTAATATTATATAAATTTTATTCAATTACCTGAACGTCTTTACAGTTGAGCAGCTGCTTTACTTTTCGTATTACGACCGACGAGAATTTATTCAAGCGTTCTCCAATGCTTTGGAACATAACGAGGCCCAAGGGGATGCCAACTATCGCATAGAACATGGTGAACAGCTTGCCGCTTATCGTGTTCGGCGTCGAGTGCCCGTAACCTGATAATGAAAGTTAAGCTCGATAAGAAGACAACGCGAAAAAAAATAATAGCTTGCGCGAGCCAGCGTATAAAATCACGTTGCAGCACTGCGTGCAAGATTGAAAAGGCATATGCTCAGTTTCTTGCGTAAAAATTGAAAAAAAAAAAAAATGATTTTTAATCCTATTCTACCCTAATCAAGAGAAAAATATATTAAATAAAATTTTTTTCATCACAAAAAGATGAAATAATTTCTATATTAAGTTATTTATGAACTTTGGATGCGATTTTGTGAATAAAATACTATTTTTAGTAGATTTTATAGAAATTTAACTATTGCAGCCGTTCTCATGACGCGATTTTTGAAAAATTTTGATATTTCTCGACTTAGCTCGTTAAACTGATTCAGAAAATATATTCGGTCAAAAAGTTTATATCTATGTATGTATTACATTAAAGTGGAGCAAAAAAAAAAAATATAGCGTTTACAATTCTTGACGGATCTTTATAAAACTTAAGACCCTCATTCTATGAACGATCATCAAGGTTAAGTTAGAAAATGATCTAAATCAGTTGATTATTTTAGAAATAGAAGTAAATTAAAATTTTCGAAAAATGAAAAAAATTCAATTTTTGATTATTTCGTCTAAGATGACCCTTACAATATTTTCCACAAAAAAAAAACACCAATTTTTCACATAACTCCATTTTTTTTTTACAAAAATAGATTGTAATAAATTACAATTTTTCTCTGATTAATAAATTAATTCTGAAACGATTCATCAATGAAATTTTACTATTGCATTCGTTTTTTTTAGAAAAAGTTATTTTTCATTAAAAAAAATAAGTTATTGTTATGAATTTTTCGTAATTGAAACTGTGATTTTTTTTGGTTCAAAATTGATTCCAACTAATGTTTGTACAAACCGATAGTGGTGAGAACTGTGGTGGCATAATAAAAAGCTCCCGCGAATTTCCACTGCTGCCCGGCCTTGTGTGGCTCCGTCTTCAGCACGACAGTTTCCATGATCTTGTAGTCGTCCTCGCTTATGTTGTATTTGCGTATGACCATTCTTTCAATGGCTGCAAAAGATTCAATTATAATATAAAAAGTGTTGTTAATATATAGATTACAGTTGGATATCTTACCATCTAACGCTTCTTTGCGCCGTTTCTCCGTCTCGGACTCGAGGACGTCAAATATTGCAGCGCCAACGAGGAGGTAGGTGAACGTGCAGACGATCAACGATAGGGTCCGGACGTTTTGCTTCTTCATTCTCTAGTGAGCCACATGCTCACTAGCAGGGCCGAGGCCCTAACTACTTGCATCGCTCAGTGGAGGACAGGTGGAAATGGGCCCATGATGCCCCCTTGAGTCGTCAATCGTTGTAACTGGACTGCAACTGCAGCTCTAATAACATTTTTAGCAATTTATTTTCATAATTACACATGAATTTTATCAAGTTAAAAATTCTTTTACTAAGAAATTTCAATTTAATATCATAAAATTTGCATGAACTAACGAGAAAATTAACTAATAAAATAGTTGGAGTAAATGAAAAACTTTTCAACGTTGATTGTTGTTTTTAAGCATACAATTTCAATTTTATTTGAAATTTTCCTCATAAGTTATACCAATATTTTCGTTATATTACAATTTTAAAAAATATTGTTGATTATGAATTCAAGCAAATAATTAATTATTTTTGTTTGTTTGCTTTTTTTAAAATTTCTATACTTTAGTAACAAAATGAGAATTTTCCAAGTATAATTATTATTAGGTTGGCACGAAAAATTCGACTATTTAGTCATTATCAACACCAAAATATTGTATTTGCTCACAAAAAAATAAACCTAATATTACGGCATAGAAGTATACCTTAAATTAATTATCAGTAGCTCAATAAACGCGTCTAGGAAGCCTCTGAATAAACGAAAGTTCACTTAAGCAGTTTTAAGTTACTTTCAAGTTGAAATGTAAAATCAATATTTATCCTAGCTATACAAAGTGTAAGATTGCTTAATTTTAAGATTTCTAAAAAAAAAAAGATTCCGATTAAGCATCGAGGATGTAGCTAGAGAGATTTTTCTTCAGATCTTTCCAATGCAAATAAATCAAAAGTTCCCTTACCTCGTTTTCCTGCGGCTGCTAGTTTTTCAACCTCTTAGTCGCTACAGAGCCGCCCTAGATCGCCTCATCCTCGGGCTCTCGATTCGGGCAGTGCCGATAATTCGCTTTCGCTGGTCTGCAATGGAAATATCTTGGAGGAAGACATATCGACGTAATCGTAGATCCATGCGATTTTTACACATGCACGAGGTGGATCAATCAAATTTACGAAAATAACTGTCGGTTAAATAGTTGGATGAGGGGATGGCTATAAAAAGCATAAATGAAGGGTCGTACTTCAACTAAACGGATCTGTGAAGTCTTCCGTGTTCACCTTTAGCCCTCTCCAGGACAAAGAAGGGTGAAATGGCATTATATAGCAGGCGAAGGCTGAGCCAAGATTATTATCCAGCTCTTCTCATATCTTAGGGGCTTCTAGAGCCTATATGTATAGGATGTGTTGCGCTATGTCGTCTTATAAGGAAATGAAGCAACATTTGTGTGTAGGTGTCATTGACGATGACGAAGATGCAAAAAGCTTTGACAATTCATGCAAAAAGGAATTGTGACGTCGGTCTATTATATTTTCGTTCTATACTCACCTGCAGCCTTTTTCGTGTTTTCCTTTGTGTAGGATAAAGGCTCGAGCGAAATAATATGGCAGTGCTTTCGCTCGTCCCAAAGCCACGTCGACGCCATTCCTTGGATTAACGCACTGCGCTTTTACTGCAACAAACGAGAGAGAGATATTTTATAAGGTTGTGTATTGGAAATTAGTGATGAGATCTTGCAGATAATTAAGTTGAAAATAAAAGGAGAAAAAAAATCCTAAATTTCGGAATATTTGTTTATAATTATTTATCTGGTATTATTAAATTCGGTGCGTAGTATATAAGAAAAATCCTTAGCAACGATTGTTTCCCCGCGATTTTTCATACAAATCCGATTTTTATCCAGAGGAATTGGACATTTTGATGATTGTTTGTTTGAAATTTTCTCGTGCTCTGATTAGTTGATTGAAAAAAAAAACAGCTGCAGTAAATTTAGATATTTTTCTTCGTGTTTTAATTGGTTGTTTTGTAAAAATACATGAAATGCAGTACGTGTATATGTACTGCATGCTATTGTCTGTATTTTGGACTAGAATTTAGGTTTTGTCGAGTTATAAACAGAATTAGGTTGTGTTATGGACTTGAGGGAAAGTAATAAATCGATGACTGCACTGAGAATGAGATCCAGGTGGTTTTGTACAGTTTTTACAGATGACAATTTTTCGAGAGATTTTAGATTTTTTTTCTGTTTATTTTAACAAAAATATGTGAAATCCCCCAAAAATTCAGCTTTGCTGTAAAAAATAAGGGCCAAGTTCATGCGCCTTGACAAAAATATGTGAAATCGCTATATTAATGGCCTAGTTTGGTAGTTGTCATTAATTTTATTAATTTGTAGTAGAAATAAGTGTGAAAATTTAAAACATTCGTCTTCCAAAACCGATGTTGTTAATTGATTGGTGGCAGTCGGGCAACATCGGAAGATCGAACCATAATTAATATGGCGGGCGACTGTGTCTGTTTTATGCAGTTTTCCCACACCCTCGTGTTTTTCCCATCCCCTTCAAATTAAATTGAAAAATAACATTAATAACCGAACGACTACCGAACTTGGCCATTAATATTTATAGCGATTTTGTCATGAACTTAGCACCTATTTTGTAAAGCTGTATATTTTAAGGAATTATCTTACCTCTATAGAACAAGTTTAATATTTTTTTTTGTATTAAACAGAAATAATTAAAATACGCGTTTTTCGTCTGTTATTTTATAGTTGTTTATGTCAGCGAGAGAAAACACGAGAAAGTTGAAATAATTCGAAATACAAAGGATTCTCATTTGCTGCATTTAATTGCATTGAAAACACTTTTTTTTTGTTTTGTCATGTTTTAATATGAACTATTAAAATTTAGCGTTGTAGAATCAATGAAAATACTAATAAATATTTGCACTTTTGTGTGCTTCGTATATATATTTTCTGTGCTTATCGCCTATTATTCGGCTCATTGAGCAAAGCCACCGTGCAAATCTCATTAAATCTTGTGTATTTTTTTTTTACGTGATGCTATAGGTATAACAAACATAAATATAGAAACTGGAATTCTAATTAATGATTTGTTGTTACTTATTTATTTGTTTATTTGATATTTTCCCTTAAAAAAATTAATAAACAACCAGAGAAAATTACTGGAATTTTTTATGAAATTATATGAATAGAGAAACAAAATCGTTTTTTCATATGTTGTGTAATAATGAAAAAAAATTTTGTTATACATCAGTGTATTACATTATGAAGAAAAAAAAAAAGACTTTAATTATATACTTATAACATGATTCTTATTCTGAACTTTCTGAGATAAATTACAAAGTTCAATGGAATTTTGATAGTCAATTACGAAAACTGGGGCAACGTAAAATTCTTCATCTTCCAGAAATATTCATATAATAACTACGTTTGAAAAGTTTTTCGGTTTTTTTTTTTACAATCTAAAAAACAACAACACGTATATATAGCTTGTCAAAGGTGCCTGGTGATTTTACCCCTGTAGAAAATATTCCTTACAATAATATATCTTTTTCAAAAATGATTTATAAATAAAAAAATTAACCACTGAATTGTTTGATAAATTTGCTTTACCCAAATTTAATTCTGATTCTGGAGGAAACTCAAAAGGAACTAGAAATTAAAAATTTTTTTTTTTTTTTCGAGCGCGATTTGAAATATTTAATAAAATATACTAAATTTTTCAAATGGTTTTTTTTTGTAACAACATTACTAGAAGAAATTAGCAATTCAATAAGATTTTCCGTAATTATTTTTTTATAATGACAGCATATAGAAAGTTTACTGCGCGAGCCGAAAGCGAGGGCAGGAATTCACCGTCAAAATGTATAAAGTCGATGATGCCCTTTCCATTGGGCCTAAAATGATTAAATTCGGTGCAGTAATAAGAAAAATAAATCCTCAGTAACGAACAAAAAACAAAATCGACAGAGAATAAACAAAAAATTGAAATAAAAATTTTCATCATATTTATTTGTCTCTCTAGAGCATTTTTTTAAAGGATTTTCAAAAAACGAGAAGATGAAACTAAAAAATACTTACAGAAAATAATTGTCGAAATAATTTTGAGATAAAATTTCAAGAAAAAACTTTATCCTCTGATTATTTTTCAATTTCTCGATTTGTATTAAAAAAAATGTCAGAGTGTGGAAATTCGTGGAGTTTTTACAATCGACATGATTCTTGATATACAGTTTTCCAGAGTATTTTCCAAGCTTGAACCCGGATATCCAGAGATTTTTCACACTCGCTTGCATTTTGCACCCAGTGTGCAAGTTTTGCCGGCGTAAATCGTCGCACCCCGGTGTCCTAGTGAATTTGAAAGCGGCAAGCCAGTGAGGTCTCAGCATTTCCTACACAACAACAAAGTCAGATGGGATATATGCAGCAAAGCGAGAACAGCAGAGAGCGAATGAAAAAAAAATGAGTATATATTCCACGCAGCACGTGATTCAGAGCACACACACACAGACTTATGTGAAGAGTTTCCCAGTTTCCTTTGCTGCTACTAGTCATTTTGGCTTTTTCATTTTGCCCTATACCTAACCTCTAAAATACCGTCAAGTCATACTCCCTCTCGCCGCGCGACCACTTCGTCGTTGCGCAGATCCGTCGGTTTTTTTTTCACTCTCAATCCACTCTATATTTGAATATAGAATTTTTTCCTCTGACGTACTTTACGTTGTCATCGCGATAGGAATTCGTAATACGCCTGCAGCTTTTCATGTCGCGAGACTAAAGCCGATTTTACACTGTAAAGAAAAGTTGTGCTTTGGGCAACAATTTTGGACTGTGTGTGCCGCCAGGCGTCACTTTCTGTCGCTCGGCATCAGACGTAAAACATTTATTTGACTACTGGATAAATCCCTTATATTGAATTCATAAATAATATGATTTTACTGGAAATATTCGACTCTATAATATATCAAAAATTACGGGAAAAGGAGAACTTTAGTTAGTTATGTATATATTCATCACAGAAAAACTTGATCAGTAATTTTTACTTATAGACAGTAAAATTTCTCCTATATAGTATAAAATACTTAATTTACTCTATTAAGTTCAAATTTTACTGAAAAATCAGCAAACGATACTAAATGTAGAAGTAAAATTAACCCAAGTAAAAAATACTCTATAACAATGTGCAATTTACCTTACGAAGAAGTAAATTACGATCGATAGACACACGTAAATTATTTTACTATAAAAATGAGTAAATTTTACCCTGCGCAAAAGTAAATTTTCATCGACGTGTATACGTAAAAAGTTGTAGTGTACGAATTTGTAAATTTTACCCTTCGCAAAAGTAAATTTTAGTCAACGTACATTCGTAAAAAATTTACTGGACAAATAAGTAAATTTTACACTAATACAAAAAGAGTAAACTGTCCAAAAAAAATTATAAAAACAAATTTTATCACTAGAAAATTCAATAACAGTCTTAATATCGGTATTTTCAAAAATTTTTCGATGTACTACTCTCACTTTATAAGCGCAATTTGAATAACTCTATTCAGCGAATAGGAGCGTAGTACATTGGTAACGTACGTAGTTCCTCGATCCGTAAATTCTGGGTTTAAGACCCCGTAGGTGCGAATTTTGAATAGTTATCAAACCGTTTATATTCCTGTAAGGAGACTCCTGATTAGCTACAGCAAATCCTTCATCCATTCCTTCAAAAAAAAAAATAACAACGACAAAATAACCGATAAATCTAAATCTCAAACATTCAAACTGTCAGATAATTCTGCGAGCAGTCGAATAAAAACTAATCGGAATGACCTCGAAGATTATTCTTATCTCTTTTGACGTGTGACAGAACGAAGAAAAAAAACCGGGCTAAAAGGGGCGGTGAATTCAGTGCCGGAAAAACGATTCGGAGAAAACGTAAGCTCAGCTAATCCGTGTCTATTCTGCAGACAGGAATAGAACGGGAGGAAAAATACTGAAAGGCATCAGACATTGGAAGAAAAGTTTTTCGTTGAATCGAATTCACCATGCTTGACTCTCGACTCAAGGAGAAAATATATCGCTCATCCTTTCGTGACTAAAGTCCAACTGTGAGTATAAAAGCATCATACACGGACGAGAAAAGTGCTGGGAACTTTCATAGACAAAATGATTGAGAGGCAACTGATGACACGACCAATGACGAATAAGTGAACTTGTTACTGATAGGGATATAGTCGTTTCCGTCTAATTGAAGTGTCGATTGAAAGCTAGTAAAAGCAAGGAAGTGGAAGATGCTAATTGGCACATCGCGGACTACCACTTTTGCACTGTTTCTATTGTCTGAGTTTGATGATGCGTTACAATTGTCATACTTCAGTGAAAATGGATAGGTCATAGATTCAATATAAAGCCTCTCTATGTCACCTCTTACCGTTTCTATTATGCATTGCTATCGACCACAGGAAATCATGCGAAAGTGTATCGCATTCTTTTCCCACTTTATTTATTGTGTGCCTCCAACAACCTTTGTCGTCAAACAGAAAAAAAAAGATTTGAAATGGCCTTTCTTTTTTTTCATCAGTTTATATCAGTTTCCCATTCTTTGACACCGGGTATTATATAGAAATTGGATTTATGGTTCGTTTTACAGGGCCAGAAGCCTTTTTGTGTATAACTGAGAAAGCATGTACGGATTTTATGAACTGTTTTATCGACAGTTCTGTTTAGTTGTATTTAAAAATTTATGATAGACACCTCGTAAATTGGCTGCACGTAATAGGAAGTATGCAAGTTTAGGATGAAGTATTTATGATGTATGCACTTAGTCAATTTATTTTATTATGTATATGATATAAATACTTTTATGCTCAAGCTGATTACACACCGAAGAAAAAGCGTGCGGTAGATTTTACTATTTTGAATACGGTAAAAAATTGAATAATCAAAAATACTTTTTTTAAAATTATTTCTACCTGTGGATTAGTAACTATTACTACTTATTAATAGTTAAAATATGCAAATGAATCATTGAAATAAAAGTAAATTCAACTAGTATAATAGTTAATCATTTTACAAAAAGTTGCATTAACAACAATAGTGTGGTAAATTGATCGATTAATATAGTAGTAAAATTTTCTTACCATATATATTCATAATTTGAATTTTGTAATAGTTGAGTGTGATTTTGAGAATAATAATTAGCTTATTTATAGAGTTATTGTCAAAAAATATAGCTTGAAGTTTAATAATAATACATATTCTAAAAAAATCTAAAAAAAATAATTTTTCAATTCAATTTTTCTTATTATATGCAATAGAGATATGGTAGATTTTACTATTAAGTTATTGGTAAAATAAAAATAGTTGAATCTACAATTTAATGATGGTTAAAAAAATAGTAAAATTTACTAGTTAAAATTGTTAATCCATTGAAGTTACTTTTAATATTTTTCTGGGTTGAGTCCTTTCGGAACTATCGAAAATAGTAAAAAAAAAAAAATAGTAAAAGTCTAACGATATTGTTTTTCGGTGCAGTTATAGTCGAGTGGAGTAATTAGAGCAGCGATAATAAATTAATATCACAGCTAATGCTGGGCAATAGAAAAATTAAACAGGAAATTAATAAATGTCGAAATTGATATTTTATCTAGAAGCGAAATCATATAATTGTATTTTAGCCGAATTGTCTTTCTGAAATGCGAGTGTCTAAATTGATTGTTAAATTGTATATAGAATTGAAAGAAATTTTTTTTTTTTTCAGAAATCATTTTTATTGTTATACTTTGAACGACGCGTGATCTTTTGTATAAGAGGAAAGCTATTGTGTACCCGGGAAATTTATTAGATTTTAAATTTCCGTTTGATTACACATAGTTTAAGAACGATGGAAATGATGCTGTATAAATAACTTTAAGAGTTATGAGAAAATTTTTAAGAAAAATTCTTCCAGGCATCTGTTTAAAGTTCCAATCTTCTACTGTCGTGGTTAGTAGACTATAAACCTCGTTAGATCGTATTGAATTCATTTGAAATACGAAAAAATTGTAAATAAAGCGGAGAAAAATTTTAAATTGATTTTTGCAACTCGTGATGTCGTTAAAATTCGTTCGTTTTTTTTTTACTTTTGAGCGGCCGTAAAGTGGCCGATTTTTTCACTACTGACATCCGTGCTTAAAGCGGTTTTTTTTTTCACTAGTGCGTAACGTGAACATTTTTTCACGGATTTTGCGGATTCTTTAGACACTAATGTCAGCTGTTAAAAAATTAGGCCACTTAATGGCTGCACCGGAGTAGGAAAAATCGAGGATTATTGACATTTGTTGTAAAAAATATGATGTGTGCATAGTCCCAAGAGAATAAACTGTTACAACTTAAAAAAATACAATTTTTGAAAAATGAATTTGATTATGAAAAATTGTAATCAAAATATTAAAGAATTGATAAAATCAATACACAAACAAATAAATAAATTAATTAATTAAGAACTTAATAAATTGAGTTCAATTATAATTAATGTTTTTGCATAAAAATCAATTGAAATTTAAATAAATCTGAAATATATCTTAATAGATATATTGATTATATTCATGAATTTTTTAAAAAATATAATTAATCAAAAATATCACCTCTATATCTATGTAGATGTAAATTTTTGTCATATTTCATGATTATGTCTAACAAGATTTTGCTAGAAAAATGGTTGAATAATTAATTCCAAAAGCGAGAAAGCACAGGACGGCAGGTCACGTGGTGAGAAATCTCTTCTAAATGCAGGATGGAAGTGTGTTGAGGTACAATCCGGCAGTAAAATTTTAAATCGTCATGACCTAAATAATTTACTATGTTAATTCATTAATCAGATTTTTCTCTACTTTCACAATTTACGGTTGAACTATTATTTCAATGTACAGATACAATAGCACACATTGTATAATTTTTTTCGTAACGAAATATATATCGTTCTATTCCAATATAGAGGTATATAGGTATTATCGCAATTTTTCCAAGTGCCTCTTGGGGCTTTTAATTTATAGAGGTATTGAGCATCACGGAATTTACCACATTTAACGGTCAAATAAACGATAAATACTGTGGAAAAAATATTATCTTTCATAATAATATCGAAATTTTCAATATAGATATTGATCATTGCCATTAATTTGAGGTTGGTATCAGTGAAATGGTTTTTTGAAATTTTTTCCAGGCTATACCGTCAATATCCTTGAATCTTTACAGAAAAACCTGATCAGTAATTTTTACTTGTAAACAGTAAAATTTCCTCTATATAAAATAAAATACTCATTTCACTCTATGAAGTGTAAAGTTTACTAAGAAATCAGCGAGCGATACTAAATGTAGGAGTAAAATTAACCCAAGTAAAAAATACTCTACAACAATGTGAAATTTACCCCTACGAACAAGTAAATTTCGATTGATAGACACACGTAAATTATTTTACTATAAAAATGAGTGAATTTTACCCTGCGCAAAAGTGTATTCTCATCGACATGTATACGTAAAAAGTTGTAGTTTAAGAATTTGTAAATTTTACTCTTCGCAAAAGTAAATTTTAGTCAACGTACATTCGTAAAAACTTTACTGGACAAATAAGTAAATTTTACACTAGTACGAAAAGAGTAAATTGTCCAAAAAAAAATTATGAAAACAAATTTTATCACTAGAAAATTCAATAACAGTCTTAATATCGGTCTTTTCAAAAATTTTTCGATGTACTACTCTCACTTTATAAGCGCGATTTGAATAACTCTATTCAGCGAATCGGAGCGTGGTACATTGGTAGCATGCGTAGTCCCTTGGTCCCTAGATTCTGGATTCAAGACCCCGTAGGTGCGAATTTTAGGTAGGATTTATGTCGGTAATTTAGGATTTTTCTAGATATAGAGAAGAACACTGGGTCAGTTTGAGAGTAAAAAAATGCCTAATGAATATCCTAGATTTTTTTTTTTTCAATTTGTTGTAAACTCACATGATCTTTCCATTTGAAAAGAGCACACGTTTTCTATAGTATATATAACAAATTTTACTTTCTAGTGATGTAAGCTTTACATTTTCGTACGTTAAATTTTACTTTACGATAGAGTCAATTTTACATAACGGTCGGTATAAAGAAACTCCACTTTTTCTTGAAGTAGTTTTTACTACAACCGCGTATGTGCAACACTTTTTTCCGAGCAAACAATAAAAATTACCACGAGAAACAGTTATTTTTACTATTCAGATTTTTCCATATCAACTGCCATGTAATAATACTACTTTCAATCCATATTTCTACAAATTTTGATCCCAAAATTTTCATAAATCTAAGCCGGTGACAGGTTTAAAAATTGAACTCTTCTGTATCTTCTCAAAAAAAAAAAAGACAAAAATATTCTATTTTTTGCGAGCAATTTGATAATGGATGAATTTTAAAATTAAAATGATTTTTAAACACTTGATTTGCTCGATGAACAATAAATTCATTTCATGATCCTCTTCACTTAGTGAATCGATACCTGAAATTGAAATGCACCCAACTTGAAATATCTCGAGTATAATTTAATGTGACCAGAGAGAGGCTTTAATTTCATTCGAGCACACTCGCGCACGTCACGAATAGCATATTCGATTGGGTTTCGTACCTCATCCGGTCATTTATCACATTTTATTTTACGTGATAGTGCCCCGAGGGGGCGTGAGCGAAGCATCTATATCTCGACTGGTGTCTCGCTGCTCCCTCGTGGTTTTCTCGCCAGCGTTATAGGTCCAGACACATCCGGAGCCATCTTCTAGAGAATGGTTTCGGGCTCGCGCCGGATATTTTGTGGCGATGTACCATAAAAACCTCTCACTAGATCCCACAGATCGAAAGCCTATTGAGGGATAAAAATAGCTGTGCGAATTACTCTAGACAATTCAGTGGGACAATGATGTCGAGGGCGTTTGAAACATCTCCTACAAAACACATGATGCTTTAGTCAGTAGTTTTATCGACAGCTTTCAATAGTATAATGACGTTCATACCCAACATCGATTGAGTAAAAAAAAAAAACGATAAAGACTAATTGACATCAGGAACGACATTATGCTCAAATAATGATGATATTTTATTCTGCGTAGATATATTCTGGCTTTTGACGGTGCCAAAATATTCGAAATAAATTTAGAAATATTCTTAGTTCAATTTTTAAATCTACTAATCTATAAATAGTCGAAAAAATTTTGTTTGGGGTTGGCGTTTCCGACATTTATAATAATTACATAAAATCTGCACAGTTCGATGTAGAATTTCATATTATATTTTTCCTACAGTTCGTTTAGAGTCTCGAAAACTTCAAAAAAAATCTACAACCCCCTGGTGCCATTTTAAAGACCATCGCACACCTCCAAATTTCAAATTTATGGGAAATAGTTATGAAATATAGTGTTAAATGTTTTGTTTCGCGATGAAATTTTTCCTAAAGTAAGTTTAGAGTCCCAAAAATGCCCAAAAAAATTTGCAACCCCCTCGCGTCGTTTTAAAGACCATTGCACACCCTCAAATCTCAAATTTATGGGAAATAGTTATGAAATATAGTGTTAAATGTTTTGTTTCGCGATGAAAATTCGCGATGAAAAAAAAAAAAAAAAAAAATATCTCGATAAGGATGCAAGTTAGATAAATTTTGTTGAGAACCTTTTTTGTAGGTAATAAATTTCTCTATAAAAAAGATCGATTGAGAAAAATTGTTATTTTCAATAGTTAAGAAGATATTTTAATTTAAAAACAGCACGATAATTTAACATGTACACTTTTTTGGTTTTAGTTACGCTATATTGACTTAATTACGATTCTCGTTGGAAATTTTACATAAAAAAGAAACAATTAAAATATAACAATCCTTGACTAATAGACTAAAAACACGTTTCAAATTAAAAAAATTCTTTTTAAAAAATACTTACATCATTAAAATGCTAATAAAAAAAATTCAGCATTACAGTTGCCTACAATACGTTTGAAACGTAGTATCATCAAATTCGTCGATATATCCGGCAGCATTGTAAAATTCAAGGGGGTAATCATTGTCCTTGGCCCAGGATCAAGAGCAAAAAACGTTTTTTCCATCCATAACATCAATACTCGTCAATGCGGAAAATATATACACATGAAAATATCACGAAAAAGAAGAAAAAAAAGATATAAAAAAATGCCGAATCATCTGACACAGATTTTGCGGGCATGAGAGCAGGATTTGCAATAATTCCCGGTCTTTTTTTGTTTTGTTTGGAAGGGAAAAAAATGAATGCCGCGAGAAAAAGCTGGTGGTGTCGCGCGCGCGTCTCGGAGACGAATGAATCGGCGAATCTGGAGTGGATTGGTTGGATAGAAGATATATATATATACATAGGTATATAATCTGAAATTCCAGACAGAAAAGACATATCGATTGCAGATGGCAAAACTGCAGAGGTATATGATCCGCATGAGAGAACGTGATAGATTGCCTCGGTTTGGCGGATGAAAATGAAAATTTTTCAGCAACCATTTATTATATCTGTCGCTTCATCTGTCTATTGCCTGGACAAGTCTTTGATGGATATTGAGGAAACGTCAAAGCAACGCTGGCCCCTGTCAGAATATCCGTTTTCAGGCCGACGTCGGTGAAAGCCTACGTATCGTCGTTATGTCAACAAATAAGCCAACGAGAATTTCAGCGGGTAACTTGGTTAAGCGAGCAACACTCGTCTAACTTTAATGGCTACATGTTCATTACAGAAAACACGAGTGGCTGACCAGAAGCGTGATGGTGTTAGCTGACCACTAACCACGAAATAATGCTTCTGAAAATCCTGCCAGGTTCGTGAATCTTGCGAGAACCTTACTCCGCACGTTTTACCCTGTTTCAAATCCCAATGCCGCTTTATTACCCCTTTCCTCACGTTAACTAGATATATATGTCTTTTACTCTCGTCCCAACACTACTTTTATGGTGAGGCTGCTACTGGCATTCTTGATTTAGTATTACACATTATTAGTTCTAACGAGTACGTTTTGAAACAAAACCATCCCTTTCTTTCTGTTTTCTAGTTTATGCATATAAAGGTCTTTTGGATTATTGACTGTAAAATAATAAGGGCCCTCGAGCGCTAAAAAATGTCGAAAAAGCGTAAAAATTTGGCGTCATGAACTTTCGGATTTCGACTTATACGTTTGGATGATATGGTTTCTATCATGTTTCAGCTACTATAGGAGAATAAAGTAGTTTAGAGAGGTTTTATCAATTACAATAAAAAATATTAATTAATAAATTTTCAATGTAACATATTTTACCAGGCGAATCCATTGAACAGAGTGAAAAAAATTTATAAATAGGTTGTTTACGGTATATACCAATTTATATCAATTTCTCGAGGCTAATTTCAAAATATCCAGAATTACTTGCCACTTTGAAAATTTATTTAACTATAATTTAAGTTATAACTGATAAAAACCTCTCTAAACTACTTTATCTCCTTGATGAGGCATGAAAAGAGCGATAGCATTTAAACGTAAGTCGAAATCCGCATTTTTTATCGTGTATTTGTGACGCGAAATTTTTACACTTTTTCGACAATTTTTTTAGCGCCGAGGGAGGAAAAATAGTATATTTTGTACCAAGGGCGTGGAGAAGGCTATTTTTGACTTTATTTTCTTATTATTATAATAAATTATTGTAACCGAGATTCTCCACACTTAACTTTCCCTCTCGCTTCGGAAAACTTGTTTTATTATTATTATTATTATTATTATATTAAATTAAAGCGATAGGAAGTCTCGAAGACGTTTTTTCCCACTGAGAAACCGTAATATTATTATTATTTTAAGAAATTAAACTGAAATGGATTTTTCGATACTTTTCCTCCCGTTCGTCGAAGAAAAATCGTTTCGCTCCCGGCAAAGTGGGAGATAATGGCCTCATTTCCGACCGCTATGAGAAAAAATTATTTCTCTTGAAAGTTCAACTAATTCACTCTGCAAGACTGACTGAATCAGAAAAAAAGTTTGTTAAATTTGCAGAAAAAGTTGATAAGGCAACCTATTTTGACTAATAATGGATAATTTCTTTGCGGCGTTCACAGTCTTTTTATAGAGCCACTATTAAACTTCGAGTCTTTAAACCGTCGCGATTAGTCTTTCGATTGTTTTTCTAAAAGACTTTAGTATCTTAACTCTCGCACACGTCTCGCGATTCGCACTCCTTGAAGTCTCGAGTCTCGTGTTGTCTTTCCGATTCGAACGTTGCACATGCTTAGAAACGATAGCATACCAACGAGAGCTTGGAGACTCTAACTTCCTCAAGTTGTCGTACCAAAATTTTTCCAAATTTTTCATGAGGAACTTGGAAAATTTTCAGCCGAGCCAGAGGGACTTGAAAAATTTCTGGTTAAACTGCTACCGCGACGGATTTAGAATAAATGCCTCAAACCATGCAATATTTCTATTAAACTTTAAATTTATAAATAATATAATTACGTATAATAAAAGTTACATTCAATACATTTACTTGATCTAAATAATTATTTCGTTTTCTAATTATGCTCCTCGAATCGCATTCATCGCAAGATAATTATCAAGATTATTTTCGTTCATAAATATAAAAACTGAAAATAATAATAAATTCGCACGTTTATCAATATAAATAAAATCATAGAGAAAGTCGATTCAATTGTAATTACTTAGTTGAAATGTAAAATAACAAAATGTAATAATTTACAGTTGAAAAAATTTAATTAATCTGTATTACGACAATGCGATAGTCGATCTAGACTTTAGTCTCTCTATTTATTAGAGACCGTAGTCTCAACGGTGAATTGTCTCTACATATGAGAGACGATCTTGCGTGAGACGTCGTTAAACCATTTTCGCTCGGTGCCAATAGAAAGCCTATTTAGTGGATGGAAATTTCAGTCGCTCTATTTCAGTTGATGAAAGCCTGAATTATTTCGTCCTGGGCAATGGATCAATAACCTCTCATCTTCAATTTCGAATTGGGAAATAGCGAATTGAGATGATGAAACAGATAAATGGTAAATGAAGTTTCACTTTGAGTAGAGTTTTAAGTGATTTGATCATGAAAAAGGGTTGAAAAGAATTTTTCTTTAATCTATACTACTTGCTATAGTTTTCTTTTCTTTCTATACAGCATCCTGCATTCAATCGGGGTAATTCGGATGCCGTAAGTTTCGTTAAGGTACAGGAGAGGTGAAAAACTGGATGAAAAAATAGGTAAAGACTTTGAAAAAGTCGTAATAGTGGTGTGACGCAAGTTTGCCAGTTGTGCGTCAGTATCGTTAGCTGCACAATAAAGGAGCCTTATTTTTCTCAGCAAACAATTCTTCACAAAATAAAAAGCAAGAAGAATAGATGGAAGAGGCGAAACGTCGCCCGAAGCGTATATTGTTACGTCATTCGTTGCACGGAGTTTTGTGTTGTTGGCCCGAGTTTGCTGCATCTTCCCGGCCAGCAGTCTCTACAGCTCAACGACGACACTGCGCGTCCAAGCTCGGGGACCCTCTGCAAGTGGACCAGCACGTACGAAATGCATACATGAATCTCAAATGCATAACCACGCTATATGACATACATGTAGTCGTACTTTCGTTCATGTACAACGACTTGAACGAGCAGACGCCTCGACTCATGCATGTATTCATGATGTCCCACGTCTTGGGATCGGCAGCTGTGTGCTTCAACGTACGGGGTAAATATTGGATACGTAAGAATACAAGTGGTGTCTTCATTGGCCATCAAACTTCTAAAGAAAAACGGATTTCCCCAACATGTTTCACGCCAAATTCACTATGTATTGCGGCTGTAAGCACAAGAACCAAACTGAAATTTCTCTGATATATATTATTGAAATAAAAGTATTTTTTCCCAAAAATTAAAAAAATAAAACTACGGCTAAGCACCATAGAGAGCATACCCCGTATATGCGTGCAATGTTATAATTTCATCGGTAATTCACCGACCGCTGAAATTAATTGCGAAAATCATTTACCATGAAAATAGATATGGGTTTGATTTCGGGAAAAAAACGTTTAACATTGCTTTACTTTTTTATTAATAACTGTCAAACTACTACAATTTAGTAGTAATAACGAGGAGATTGATAGCACATTCAAATGAGTTGGTAAAGAATTACGATCAGGGTTGTGTTTACGTCCGCGAATTTTTATTCGGACATGCGCCTATTGAAAATTTCAATAACAAAAATCTACAATGGATAAAAAGAGATATTAACCTAATTTAAATCGAAAATATTAATCGCAGAATCTTCTGTTTCCAATGATCTAAGGATTAATATTTTTCGAGGCCGATTAGTGATGTATGATGCTTTTTTATGTATCATAGTCACTGAATTTGGCCGTAGCGAGAGCAAAGCACACCTATGCTGCGCATATATACGGGATGTGCAAAAGTCATTCTATATTGTCATGTGCGTAAGGGGGACTAGACTCAATGAAACACTAAAATCTTTAGGATTTATTGTGTTAAAAATAATAAATTCTTAAGTCATTGGTTTTCGCAGGATAATTTTGAACACTATATTCCTCAATAAAATGCTTATTTTCATTTTGATAAAATTCCCTTCAGTTTGAAAAAATTCACTTTCAAGTACAATAAGCAATAATGAAAAAATCGAGGAAAAATTTGTCATTTTTTACCAGGAAGTTTCTTTTTTTCATTTTTCATATATTTGAAATTTTAGTTTCTAATTATGTGAATTGAAAAAAAAAACGGGATTACTCTTCATTGAAATAAAAAAAAAGAGAAAAAGTTGAAAAATTAGAATTCTTGATCGTTGGAGTACATCTTGATCCAATCAATAACGTATGGCGTTGAATTGAAAGTTTTCCGAGATTCAATATAAATTAAATCGTAAATTACCATCGTCATCAAGCGGATGATTAATGAATATTTCTTAGGTAAGATTTTTTATGCATTAAATTTAAGAAAAAAAATTGTATTTATGTAATAAATGGAACGAACTGTTTTTCTAAGGCAGCAATGTCGGTTGGATATTTGTGTTATGGCTTCGAAATGCTGGTATTGCTGCGAGCACCATATGTAGTGCCAATTCAATATAGCGGTACTGTTATATTGGTAGGTAATATGTTTCTCGTCGTATCTAAAGTTCATACCCAACGATGTATTGATTGCAGTTAGTATTAATATTTTCTTGGGATAATCTTATTTTGTATTGTTACAAACAACACTTAATCTCATCGATGTGTATACGTAAAAAGTTGTAGTGTAAGAATTTGTAAATTTTACCCTTCGCAAAAGTAAATTTTAGTCAACGTACATTCGTAAAAACTTTACTGGACAAATAAGTAAATTTTACACTAGTACAAAAAGAGTAAAATGTCCGAAAAAAATTATAAAAACAAATTTTATCACTAGAAAATTCAATAAAAATCTTAATATCGGTCTTTTCAAAAATTTTTCGATCTACTACTCTTACTTTATAAGGGCGATTTAAATAACTCTATTCAGCAATTAGGAGCGTGGTGCATTGATAGCGTGCATAGTCCCTCGGTCCTTAGATTCTGGATTCAAGACCCCGTAGATGCGAATTTCAGGTAGGATTTATGTATGTAATTTAGGATTTTTCTAGATAGAAAAGAACACTGGGTCAGTTTTTTTTTAATTTCTTGTAAACTCAACATGATCTTTCTATTTGAAAAGAGCAAACGTTCACTACAATATATATAACGTATTTTACTTTATAATAATGTAAGCTTTACGTTTTCATACGGGAAATTTTACTTTACGATAGAGTAAATTTTACATAATAGTCGGCAGAGAAAATTTGCTTTTTCTTTAAGTAATTTTTACAAAAATCGCGTATGTGGAACACTTTTCTCCGAGCAAACATTACAACTTACCACGAGAGTTATATCTTTCCTATTTGGGTTTTTTGTGTTTTAGTTACACAATAAACGATGTACATTAAAACATTTTTAAATCAATATTGTCTTCATACCAACTCTTTCAAATGATTATAGCAATAATTGATAACTCTATATAGTGTATGAAAAAAATCATATTGCACTTGGTAAATTACAGTTACTAAGTCTAGAAATGTTAATTCTCCTTATTCAAGAACACTTTTTAGTTAGATATGTAAAGTT
Organism: Macrocentrus cingulum; assembly: GCA_002156465.1. Classification (NCBI taxonomy): domain Eukaryota; kingdom Metazoa; phylum Arthropoda; class Insecta; order Hymenoptera; family Braconidae; genus Macrocentrus; species Macrocentrus cingulum. The sequence continues at coordinate 67,976 of MVJL01009970.1, forward strand.
ATTATAGAAATGAAACCATAAATTCCAGGTAGTTTCTACATCTGTGACAAAATTTTTAGATAAAACCACTTTTATAAAACGTTAGGTTACATAAACGATCTTTTACAAAAATCTCCTAAACCCCATACTTTATGAGATAGTAGAAGACCAATATAGCCATTGCTGGCCATGTCTTTTAGTATGTACCTTTAGTTTCATTCTCATAAAACTAAAAGTACAAGAGTAAGTAAAATTTCCATTTAAATGTGATAAATATTCAACAGAATACAAATTTAGACATGCATGATATCTAAAACAGAATTTTAAATAACCTAGAAAAGATAAAAAAACTAAAAGTCCTTTATTCATAACTAAATATCATCCAGCAATAACAGTTTTAAAAAAATCAGCATTAGAAATCCTTTTTATAATAATTGAAGTATGTATATATAATTAAACAAAAAAAACTGAACGCATATTTTCAAAGTCAAAATAAGTAGACAAAATCTTCTTAAGCCTTAGATTAAATCCTGAACATTCCCCTTTGAACAGATGCTCTCACTATATATTGTAAGGATCCAAAATTTACGACTTGAATTTGAATTTAGGCTTTGGTTGTGTAACGAGATACCCAATGGCTGGTAAATGCTACCGACTTCGTCCTTCTGACACTGATCCAATCTATTTAAAGCGATTTTACGAGCAGACTCTCGAGGCAGGAAGATTGTGAAGTGAGATTGAAGTTGTCTCGGGTTTCTGCCCGTCAAACTATATTGTTTAGATTTATAAACACATTATTCTCAAAGTTTAGCATACTAATTAGACGAAATACACGAGTGTTTGAATGAACATCATGTACATTTCACCTGACACGTTTGGAGCAACGCTTTGGATCTACTCTAGAGATTTTGCAGAGTATAGTATAATGACTTTACACCAAGTTCTACGCGCATTTCGTCCAAACTTTGATTAAACTCAACAAGACTTAGAAGTCCTCGAATTTCATATGCTTGGTTACTCGATTTGAGTGTGGTTCGTTTGATAATTTTCATTTTCACTGAATAATTCGGAAGGTGCACACAGTGCTCCAAGGCGGAAAAATACGGGCTTTCATAGATTGAATGAAATTGAGTGATTCCACTGGAATTTTCATCCACTAAACAGGCTTTCTATTGGCACTGAGCGAAAATGGTTGAACGACGTTTCACGCAATATTGTCTCTCATTTGTAGAGACAATTCACCGTTGAGACTACAGTCTCTAATAAATAGAGAGACTAAAGTCTAGATCGACTATTATTGTCGTAATATAGATTAATTAATTTTTTTCAGCTGTAAATTATTACATTTTGTTATTTTACATTTCAACTAAGTAATTACAATTGAATCGACTTTCTCTATGATTTTATTTATATTGATAAACGTGCGAATTTATTATTATTTTCAGTTTTTATATTTATGAACGAAAATAATCTTGATAATCATCTTGCGATAAATGCGATTCGAGGGGCATAATTAGAAAACGAAATAATAATTTAGATCGAGTAAATGTATTGAATGTAACTTTTATTATACGTAATTATATTATTCATAAATTTAAAGTTTAATAGAAATATTGCATGGTTTGAGGCATTTATTCTAAATCCGTCGCGGTAGCAGTTTAACCAGAAATTTTTCAAGTCCCTCTAGCTCGGCCGAAAATTTTCCAAGTTCTTCATGAAGAACTTGGAAAAATTTTGGTACGACAACTTGAGGAAGTTAGAGTCTCCAAGCTCTCGTTGGCATGCTGTCGTTTCTAAGCATGCGCAACGTTCGAATCGGAAAGACAACACGAGACTCGAGTCTTCAAGGAGTGCGAATCGCGAGACATGCGCCACAGTTAAGAGACTATAGTCTTTCAGAAAAAGATTCGAACGATAATTGCGACGGTTTAAACACGTACATGTTTAAATCAGTCTAAGTCAGAATTTATCCATATTTAATATTCAAATAAAATATACTAGTTGACATCTACTAAAAAGTCATAAAAACTCGATAATTAGACTATATGAACACCGCAGAGAAATTATTCAGAGATTGCAAGAGAACCTTATTAGTGATTTAAAAAGTCCGAATGTTTTCGTCCCGGGGCGCTACATAGATTCTTGTGAATGTAAACAGCATATGTCGCTGAATTCTGACATATTATTCCAATCGTACATTATTACCGGTTGGAAAATCTATCGGAAATTCGAGAGCAATTCTGCAATGTCGTCTACACCTCTTTCGCTCATTATACATTCCATTGGTCATGTATAGTACCATGTTCGTTCAACAATTCAACTTTGTTTCACGTTGATTTCCATCGCCAGAAAATAGTATGGCGAGTTATGACTGGAACTATTTCAATTACGTCAGTCTGCATTGGCATGAGGTCAGCCAGCGTTGTGCTGCGTCACAATCAGAGGGTAAACTCGGCTTTCCTATGTCCTAGACTGACTGGAGTCGATGTGGAAAAGCCAGATGCAGAGAATCGAGGTGTGCCGAACTACCCAATTTCACCCTCTCCCTCTCTCTCTCTCTCCTCTTTCACGCGGCTTTGGAAAGCGTCCAAAACTCATCGTACAGAACGCGCCGAGGCGCTTGCAATGGCAACTGGCAACAATGTCCGATTAATTACTTCTCACGGCCCGTGTGGCTAGCAAGTAAATTCCACATCTACCTGCATAGTTAGATGATTCTAATTTGTTAGTGAATAGTTAGATTGAACACTGATGATTCGCTTACCCGTTTATACCCGTTGGCTCATACAATCCAAATATTCCCGAATGCATCATCCCACCGAGTTCTTCTACAAACATATATACAAACAAGTTAATAGCTTTGAGTGCATTAAGAGATGTATTTTCACATACACAGACCTTATATACGTCCCCTTAGTTATCATTTAGCTTCATCTGTTAATTTGTATTCCGCTCATAATAGCGTGGGAAGCTAGAAGAAATGTTTTTCTGCTTTCAGCAGGCGTTCATGTTTATATACGCCAAAATTTCATGCGTTCCAGCATTGGATGGGGGTTCTCAGAGACGCTATGATAGGGTTTTTCCTGCCTGTTTGTCTGCTCATCTCCAAGTTACTATAGATAGGGGAAACTGGGTACAGCTGTGACAGTCGTCATTCTAGCGAAACTATAAGGAATACTGGGAAAAGTGTAAGAGCAAAAAAGTGCAGCGTGCTCGTCCGGACGTGCTTCATCGCATTAAGTAAGCCGTAATGCCTTATTAGCGTTAGCAGAAGCTCAAATCACTTTTTAACAGTCGAAAGTAAGTTTTCTTATTTGATTTCTTTTAATAATCATTATTCTACGGATACAGACAGAGTCACGATTGTTTCGCCTCGTAATAAGTTAAACATCAATAACTAAATATCACCCATGATTTTGCATTTACATTATTGTGTATCGTCATAACAATTACTTTTCTACTCAGGAGTGCATCGGGTACGGTTGTGATAATCGTCGTTTTAGAGACATTATAAGAAGAACTAGCAAAACTGTCAAAGGAAAGAAGATCTCCGTACCTTTTTAAACATGTTTAAAAGTATTGCGTCTGCTGTAAGACGACATTACCGCGAACATTGTCTTTTAATAGTCACAAGTACAAATTTTCATTCAATAACTCAAAATAATTATTTTAATATGTTTATTATCTTATTATTATGCATTATGGTAATATTTACAATAAAATTGCTTTTATGACATAACTATTATATTTAGCGACAAAATATTAATTTCCAATGTAGGTAACTGTACACTTTACGGTAAAAAATATTTATCTTGCAATTAACTGGACTCCTCGGAAAACTACTAGCGATTAAATGAAAATTGTCATAACCGTACTCAGTCTCCCCTATTTGTCGTTATCTTCTTGCTCACTCGACTTATATCTTTTATTCGGGATATTTTCTGGCTAACTCATCTTCTTTTTATTTATTTTGTTGAATATTTGCCTCCTTATAAACTGCCTAGATGAAAATTTTCCAACCATCTTCTCCATTTTCTTCATACACTTCTCTGAGAGTTTTTTTATCGTTTCTATTTTTATATGCCTTTGAACCTTTGCGAAGCATTTGAGAAATCTTCAAGTGTATTACTCAGCACAGATTATGACTGAAGTCACGCACGAAATTGCAGCGTTTTTCCTACATTATAAAACTTTCTCGCTGACTAATGAGTTTAAGTTTTACCAGGTTTATTTTTTGTGTTCATTTCTCTTATTTTCATTTGAAGTTTTTTTTTGCTGATGGCTCCCTCAGGTTTTTGGTATTAAAGTGGAATTTTACATTAAAGCACTTCATCGCGACGGAGAGAAATGTAAGATTGACAAATGCACGGAAATGAATTCAAAGATGGAGCATGGCGAATTGATATGGATTGAATAGAGGTTAGACACCACGCGCCACTGGTTTCTTTATACAATGAAGAAGAAGGTCGATAGAATAAGAAAAATCGCAACGGAAGTAATATCGGTTTATGTCGACGAAAGGAGGAACACATACCCGAGGGTGCACAGGAGAACGTAAATCAATTTTGGCTCAATATATATCCAGTGACATTCACCTAACCACGCTGGTTCAACTGTTTATTCCGCGGCGGCAGTGCGGTTGCGACGTGCACTCACATAAAGTGTCCCTCGCCTGCGGGATTACTGACGATCAGTAATAGGAGTCGTGTGTGACAGAAAAAAATGATGAGTTTATCTTATGAATTTTTCACGAACTTCTCAGAATCGCGTCATAAGTTTTTAAACGGCTTTATTCAACTCTACCATTATACTTGTTGATTAAAATTTTGAAGTACTTCCTATATGAATAACTGATGTTTATGAACCTGAAAACTTGAGTAATATGTTACCAATCACATTATTTCAGTATCAAACGAAACAAAATTTTTTTCGGTGCTTTATTACTATCATGAAAAAGTAGTACAATTTTGAAACTTCACCAAATTATTTTAAAAAATACAGCATTATTTCGGCGGAATAGTCATGCAATGCAGTATTAAATGTTATGCTCAGCCACGATATTTTTCTTAGTTAGTTTATAGTTCTAAAAACACCTAAAAAGAATTCACAACCCTCTAGCGTCGTTCTAAAAACCATCGAACACCCTCAAACCTCAAATTTATAAGAAATAATTATGAAATATAGTGTTAAATATTTTAATACACGATGATAATTACCCTTTAGTTAAGGTAGAGTCCAAAAAATAACCCCTAATAATTTGCAACCCTCTACAGTTATATCTTCAGATTGGAACGCACGTAAAAACACCAAAATACGTTACGTTAATAAAATCCTAAATAAAGTTTATGTAAACGTAACACGACATTCAATGATTGTTAGGTGGTACGAATTTCGCTGGGGCAGCTAGTAAATAATAAGTATAAAATCAGAAAAAGAAAAAGTGCAACGCCTGTTATACTTTTAACACGGTAAAAAAGTAAATATTTTAGTTCGATCGTTCTATATTAATTATTACAAAAAAATTTCTTTCGATGCATTGTTGTGTTATTATTTACATAAATAGTTATCAAAATTTAAGTTATTATTTACTGATTTTTAAATGTCACTGTTTCAACTGGCACTATTAAAACTCGTGGACTTTTTGTCTCATTTTCTTGTAATTGTGAAGAAAGCTCACCAGTTTTATTTTTTAAAATGAATTTTTTTCTGTTTGAAACCCCCGTCAAATTTGTGATCTTAATGTTTATTATTTTTTACTTTTTAGGCATATATTATTTAGTTTTTGAAAATAAAACTGTTTATAAATTAAAAATTTTGCACTTCTTTTCATATTTAGTCCACGGACATGTTTTTGGCCACTTCAGCAGTGTGAAAAATATGAAGTGGAAATTAATCTTCTTCGAGTAGAGTGTGAATGTAAATCATTTGAGGGATTATAGCGACGATAGAAACGTGAGTTTTCAAACAGAATGGATCTGTCGATGTGCTTCCAAACCAGACAGCCATGCGTCGTTGCTTTTCAACGACCAACCTATGGCCGAGCATACATAGAATAATGTTTCATCGATACATTTTTCATGCGCACCGCTATAAAACTTGGTATGCCACGTTGGAAAATAAAACCGTCGAGCGACAGGTTGGTCCGACGGCGATTCTTTTGCACATATGTGAAGGAACAGGGTATGTGTATGCACGCTCACCCATGCACTTCTATATACACTACTGTCTGGACGCCAGCTTACACGACGATTTTTTTTTCTACACTCTGCTGCTATCGCACGCATGCATTCATTACCTGCGGTAATGCTGTAGAATTTATTTTCCGTTTTACATCACTATACTGCGCTGGCAGTTGGTTTTACGCAGATTGTTTTGGCAGAGCAAATGTATGTATATTCCTTGATAAATATTTTCATTCTGAAAAAAAATATACCATTTCAACTAAATTATTATAAAATTCATTATATAGTGATGAAATTAGAAAGTGCGGTTTTACGCATGAGATAATATTTTCTGAAGATAAATATACGAGTTTTCCATTATAAATATTTGCATACTTGAAAATTTTGTTTGTTTAGAATTGTTTTTGTGGTATTCACGTATTTTTTTGAAGCTTTCAGAATTTTTATTATATAGTATTATTAACAACTAACACAATTATTATAAAATAACCGATATGTATTTCTCTGGAAAAAGATGATAAAAAACTTATAATTTCATATGAAAAATTATTTCGTTATTTGAAATGAAAATATCTTTAAAACTACTGAGAATAGTAATTTTTTTTTAAGAGGATCTTTTTATAAAGAATATTATTATCTATATACAAAAAAAAGTCTCTAAGAAAATTTGTCTAACACGTATCCTCATAAAAATAATAAAAACAGTACAAACTTTTAATTTATTGCATTCCACTTGTGTGATGCGATGGGGTGTATATTTTCGGTAATGTTTCTAGTTGAAATGGCATATGTTACTCGAAGAATTTAGATTCAATTACTGTAATTGTTTTTTATGTTCACGACAGTTAAATCTTTATTTTAAGAAATTTTATGTGTTCTATACTATATTCGATGATTTGTTTTCATCTTTTTAGAATTACGAAGGAAACCTTCGACAATATATACAGTACCTGTATATTATGGTGGCACAAAAAAAAGACTATTTTTGTTATTCGAGTCTCCCATCAAAAAATCATAGTTTACCATGTTTTAAGAGCCTTCTCCAAAAATTAGCAGGATACAGCCATTTTTCTAGGTCGTTCACGAATTTTGAAATTCGCAAAAACGGTCAAAATGATATTATAAAGAGTCGTTTTTCCTATCTTCACTATCATGATTTTTTTCCATGTAATATAAACAAATTCGACAAAATTTTCGTTTAGAATATTAATTTTAGGAGTCATCTAAGAATTTTGAGAGTTTTCAACTATATACGTAGATTGCGATGTTCTCGAATGATCCTTCAATAATAATATTAAGACTTCATTATTTTATGACGCAAAATACGTGTTCTAAACTAATGAAAAATAAATAAATGCAACATTTTAATAATAAAAATTCTTAAAATCACATTTTAACCATTTTTGCATTTTTCTAAACTCGTGAGCCATCTTTAAAAATGTTTGTGGCGCAAGAAAATCGATTATTATTGTTCTTCGGTTGTCATATCAAAAAATCATAGTCACAAGCTTAGAAATAGTCAAAATGTGATGATAAAATTTTTGATAGTCAAAAAAGGTAGTGCGAAAAAAAAAAAAAACAAATTTTACAATTACATTTACAATTACATTTTGTCGGTTTTTGCAGATTTTAAAATTCGTGAGCGACCTCTAAAAATGTTTATAACGAGCTAATTTTTTAAATGTCTATTAAAACATGATGAACTTTGTTTTTTTTTTTATTCGAGACCTGAAAAACAAAAATAGTCGGTTTTTTTTTTGTCACCTTAATATAAATTTTGCCTAGCTATCATTCCTCTCTGGTCTGAATACGAGATCTAAAAAAGCTACCCATCTAATTAAAAATTGATAAATTTAAAAATTGTGAATTCTCTACTACATCGCACGTCGATACGGTTTCCCTAAGGTGGTTCTATTTTACCAGAATGTCGATGAGCTCCCTGAATAAGCAAAGATTCATTCAAATGAATAATTTCCGCATCGTCTTTTCGGTCCAATTCACTATATATCTCTGTCTGACGCTCTCATTTCTTCATTTATTCGTTTATTTCTCCCCCAGAAATCCACCTCAATTCACCCCGCTTTGCGATCGAATCAGTGCACACACAAACTGGTGACCGCGAGAGAGTGAACAAATTTGTTCGCGATTGAAAAATAAAAAGCCGCAATGAAATAATAGAGACAAAGAGAAAATAAAAATGGAGAATATCGACAGGTGAGATTTACTACCATACCCACGACAAACTTGTCGTCGTTACTCGCAAGGACGTCCTTGACCAATATAACGATAATGGCGGGCCCTTGCTGAAGGGTCGTCGCCAGCGTGACGTCAAGACGCGAGTCGTAAAAACGATATGATCAAAAGCAAGCGGTAATTTAGAGTGTTGGAAGAAAAAATTAATTAATAAAAATAGTACAAGTTAATTGAAATTGGAGAGAATGCTGTTACGAAGAGTAATGTCTGGTGAAAGACAAGCTAGACGGTCTAGTTGTATACAGGAATTTTTTTCTCAACAACTAATACGGTGTTGAAAGCCGAGAGCACCAGGTTTTCTTGGCAAAGCAACTAAACTACCTTCTAAAGGCGATCCGAGACGCAGGCAATTACCGCGGATAAAGCGACAAAGTGGTAGGACGTGCGGCGACGAGAAACGAAGCACGCTATAGCATAGACGAGCCATCAATTCTAAGGATTCGATGTCAACGTCGAGAGATTCTCTTGCCCTCGTAAATCAATTGAAGGTAATAATAATATAGCGATATAATTTAATTAATTAATGACAGTAGATAGAGAATAAGGGCGATAAAGGATGGTGATGCAGCATCAGAGAGTTTTCTGGATTCAATGGTGGAAGTTTAAGTATTGCGCGAGATGGCGGAATGTAGTAGTGTGGTAGGAAGCATCAGGAAAGAGCCCACTCACTCTCTGGATTCTTTCTCCCCCGTTCAGATCGATCAATCTTCTACTAACGAGTCGCTTGGGAGCGGCGTGATCCTTGGAATTAATCGTCGTTCCGATGCGCCTGACTGGTGGTCGGCCTTGACTACTGCTTGTCCGCTTTGAGCGTCTGTTTGCAAGTAAACACTAATGCACACTGCACCAGATTCTCCAGAGGTTATAGATCTTCCGCGTATATACGACCGGAGAAATGAAATGAATTATTCTCTCTTGGAAAATATCTCGGGATAATTCTGTTATATGGAAGCGTGAGAAAAATTGTGCGATAAATATTTTATTTATGGAAGTAAGTGAATTTAATAATAAATAATATATCTATACATTTTTTTTAGAATTTAGTTTTAGATAAATAATAGAATAGAATCTGTTTTTTTAATGACTTGGAATAAAATAAAGACAAATAGTTTGTGTATGGAAAGATAATTTTTAATAAGTTTAAAATTTTTTCAAGTTTGTGAAATAATTTTGAAGGAGTTACGATGGTTATCCCAAAATGAGAGAAATTCAAAACGTTGTATTTCCGATATTAAATCAGTTAGAGGCCCAAATTTGATTTCATTAGATTCAAGTGCTCTAGTGGCTATTCAAAAGTGGTATTATAAAAACTTTTTGGTTAATTCGTTAATTAGAAAATCAATTTTCAAAAATCGAAAAATCAAAAAAAGTTCCAGCAAAACCAAAAACTAACCATTTATTGCTCTGTATTTTCTGCAGCTATATTTCAAGTTTTATTCAATTTGTCCACTTCGTTTACGAGAAATTGGGAATTCAAATATATTAGCTCTTTATACATAGGCTCGTATGGCGATAGCGGCGTATAATCGCAAGTTCAAGTCACATTTTCTCATAAACCGGGTGGTGAAATGATTTAAAATTTAAACCATACATGCTCGATCATAAGACCATTAATTGACAAAAGTTTCAAACCCATGGAACTTTTTTCATGTCGTCATCGAAACTCCTTAAGGTATATAGTAAAGCACCTAATCTGACCATGAAAAAAGTAGAGATTTTGACTGTTTCTAGAATATATCACTTTTTATAATTCCTCGCGGTGTAGGCTTTACGTGTTAAAGCGGTCAACTTTAATATTGATTATCGCGTTCCACAGATGATAAGGAAATTTTTATAATTTTTCAACAGACGCAAACGAATAGATTTCAATTGGATATTCACTATAAACAAATTCTGACTTAAGTGGCGAGTTTCCGAAGAACTATACCTTGAAAAAATGAATAGAGGTGGAAAAAAGTTCATACATGTATAAGAAAGTCCTATAAATCTTTGTTTTGGGGCTGGCGCCTTAGCCATTCATAAAAATTACATGTAATCTGCACCATTCGATGCAGAATTTTATGTATTGTCGTTTAGAGTGTTTTTTTTTTTATAGGATTCAATACCTAAAACCTAAAAAACTAATAATTAAAATAACCATATTTCAATGATTCTAATCCTCGCGCCTTTTAATATGTCATTAGTTTAGGTTTTTTTAAAAATCAAGTTAAACATAGGCATATAAGTTTTTTATTTAGGTCTAGCTAGTCATGCAATGCAGTATTAAAAGTTTTGCTTAGCCACGATATTTTTCCTACTGTTAGTTTAGAATCCAAAAAATACCCAAAAAAATCCACAACCCTTTAGCGTCATTTTGAAAACCATCGCCCACCCTCACACTCCGAATTTATGGGAAATAATTAGGTACTTTGTTATTAAATGTTTAGTTTAGCGGTGATATTTTTTTCAAAGTTACTTAAGGATCTAAAAAAACACCCAACGAAATTTGCAACTCTCTGACGTCCTTTTGAACTATCAGTTGCAAAAAAACTATATAAAGAAAGTATCATGGAAATAAATATAGCCAATACAGCAATACCCGTCCATCTAAACTGTAGACAGCTGCCATCCGTATAGCTATACCATGGCCAAACGTATAGCTACCGTAGCTATAGGAACGTATAGCGAAAACAGCAATATAGATAGCTCGAGATTCGAAGTGAGTATTGCTGTATAAGCGATACAGTTATTACTGTATTAGAAATATTTTTCATCTCGGTTTAGCTCGCTCAGCAAAGCGGGCGTGCAAATGCTATAGAATACATGTATAATAAGGTGGCGCAACGTTAAAGACTCATTGGGAAAAAGAATTGTTTTTTAATTCATTCAAACAGATGAATTTAAAAGCAGAAGTCATTTTTTCCAAGTTGGAAAAATGATAATTTACAAGACATTTTTATGTATAAATTTCAAGGAAACAAATTTTTTTCTAAAATATAACTAATATAGAACAGTTGGAATAAAATATTTACTGTTTTGTCGTGTAATAGACGTTGCTGTTTTCTTTTTCTGATTCCCTAAAACTATATAACTCAGTTTATATTAACTGTCGTGCCAATTATTACAGCCTTTGAAAATGTCATTAAAAGTGTCTAAAAAATGTCAAATTAAAAAAATATTTATTTTATATGCTCTGAAAATTATTTAAAAAATGAAAAATGTCCGTATTGTTGTGAAAATATAAAAATATCTCACCTGATGTATTTAAAATCCACAGAAATTCAATTTTTCAGTTATTAAAGCAATAATAAATGTTTTTCATTAATAATAAAGTGTTTACGAATAAAAAGAATAATTTATTGAAAATAAGAATAGTTTATTATTGCAAATCTTCAATTAAAGTCAAAGAGTGTTTTAACTGCAACCTGCCAGGTGTCAATTCGAACAAAGAACATTTCCCGGTAGCCTTCAATCGCATTTAAGCATAAACTAATAATACACGTGCAATTTATTCAGCGCACCTCTATGGGTAATTCCCGTTAATGCCTAATGCGATTAAATTCATTCACTCGTCTTCCAGATACACACTCCTCAATCTCGTTGTAGAGGGTTAGTTGGGAATCCCATCACTATTTCAGTCGAGAATCCCCACTAAGCTGATACGCACGAGTTCAACTAATTTCGATAGAATGTTGTGCGAAATATGCCTTGGCCATTTGATGAAGGGCCGCGTAGCAGCCTAACCGCCAAATGAACACCATCCAAATGTGTTGTGACGCTGGGTCTGACGTCAGCGACCGCAGAGCTCATTTTCACGCTCTTCACGCCTCTATATCCTGCACATATAACACACGTGACGTCACGTCGAACTGGACAAACGTCATCCAACCTAACCCCTGCAGTTCCGGTCTTCGTATATTCGCCCGGAAATTCATCCGCGAGCGTTGAAATCACGCTCACAGTATTCGTGTGTATCAATTACCTTGTTAATGGATTTCAAGGGGGAAATTATATTTTCCTGGGTTTACTATACTCGATCACTTCTTTTAATGCTCATTTTATTAAATTTCTGATTGTTTACTTGTCCGAAAAATTATCGCACGATATTAGTGATGAAAATCTTGATTTTTTGTTATTTATCGAGGACACGAAAAGAAAATTTCGTCAATGGAGCGATTTTTGATCGTTGTTACAGCAATAAACACTCAAGTATAGCTGCAGGAGCTATTTATAGGTGGATATGTATTACTGTAGTGACGATAGTTTTTTTCCGTGTGGTTTGATTGTTTGAAAATTTATTTCTTTGATAGTTTTAAATATAGGAAGTATTGATCACTGAAAAAAGTGTAAGTTGCTGATTTTGTTGGGTGTTTTTAGACCCTGAAGTAGTTTGGAAAAAAAATATCATCGCCAAACAAAACATTTAACAATAAATTACCTAATTATTTCCGATAAATTCGGGGTTTGAAGGGTGGATAATGACTTTAAAACGATGCTAGAGGGTTGCTGATTTTTTTGAGTATTTTCTGGACTCTAAATTAAGTGTAGAAAAAATATCATCGCAGTGGAAAACATTTAACACTATTTTTCATATGTATTTCCGAAAAATTTTAGGTTTAGGGGGGTGCGATGGTCTTAACGACGACGCTAGAGGGTTGCAAATTTATTTAGTGGTTTTTAGGACATATATTTGAGATGTATCGCCAAAATAATGCTCGATTTTCACCTTAATCTCAACCTTGTCATAGCCCCTTAAATTCGATTGTCACATGCACATAAACAAAAGCCTATATGTTCAACTTAAAAATAAATAAAAAAAAACACCTAAACAAATGACGTATTGAAAAGGCACCAAGATTAGAACCATTGAAATATGATTATTTTAATTATTAGTTTTGTGGGTATTAAATATTGAATTCTTTCATAAAATACCTTAAAAAAAACTACGGGAAATCCCACGTCGAATGGTGCAGATTTCATGTAATTATTATGAGTGCTAAAACGCCTACTCCAAACAAAGATTTGGAACCTCCTTTTATATATGTAGATAAAATAGTAATATATAACAAAAAAATTATAGTTTTTATCGACGATGGATGTTGTGTGTGGCGAATAAAATTTTGAGAACAATGAAAAATCGATAACTGACCATTGCAAAAATTTGTTTTTTTTTTTTTTGTTTAAACTAAACAATATTTCAGTTCAAACAACGGTAATAAAAATATTCGATTTCGATATGCAAATAAAAAATTTATATATTTACTATCGATATATAAAAAAGTAGATTTTTCCCCTTTGACAAGGATAAAAAAAAAAATGTTTGTATCAGAAAATATTTGGCTTGATCGTAAATAATTTTTCTGCGTCTATTTCATTTTATATACCTCTCACATTTATGAAGGTCTGCATCAATAATTTTTGTTACAAACTGCCCTGTATATATTTCACTGCGATATGATGGTAAATTTTGAAATACGAGGGAAAAAAAATCCATGTACTAAATTGGCGGATGTAGTGTGTGTCGCGAGTTTAACGGTTAATTCTATTGAATCGGTATTGAGAGCGCAAATTGAAACAGCAGATGAAAAATATTTTAGAGTATTAGCATGAGCGACAAATTTCGAATTTTATCGCGCTCGAAGGGAAAAAAACGCTACAAAATTTAATGGATCACGCCAAAAGCGTTAGAGGTTTAAAGAGACTGTAACAAAAAAATGTACGAAAAAAAAATTGCTTTACCACTCTGGCACCCTCATAAACTCCCTGCTAGCCTGTCGATAATCCGGCTCCACCCTGACGTTCTGCTTTTACTTGGATTCTCGCTCACCCTTCGCGCAGACCTTGGCGGCTCCTATTTATGCCTCTATTTTCCGCATGCGTCAAGTCTCAAGTCGATGGTCAGTGATACGCGTCAGGGAGGTCTATACTCTCTGATCGCAATAACAGATGGTTAAAATTTGTTTTCGGGGAAATACGGTTATGACAATTTTCATTTAATCGCTAGTAGTTTTCAGCTGAAGGAATCCAGTTGATTGCAAGATGAATATTTTTTATCGTAAAGTGTACAGTTACATTGAAAATTAATATTTTGTCCCTAAATATAATAGTTACGTCATAAAAGCAAATTATACAAGAGAAAAAAAATGTCGCAACTGACAACACTCCAAGGACGGTTGTGACAGTACTTGCAGTCGGTTAGGGAAAGATTCAAAAATGTGTCAGAATTTTTTATAAAATCAATTTCATTGTAAATATTATCATAATGCATAATAACAAGATAATAAACATATTAAAATAATTATTTTGAGTTATTAAATGAAAATTTGTACTTGTGACTATTAAAAGACAATGTTCGCGGTAATGTCGTCTTACAGCAGACGAAATACTTTTAAACATGTTTAAAAAGGTACGAAGATCTTCTTTCCTTTGACAGTTTTGCTAGTTCTTCTTATAATGCCGCTAAAACGACGATTATCACAACCGTACCCGATGCACTCCTGAGTAGAAAAATAATTGTTATGACGATACACAATAATGTAAATGCAAAATCATGGGTGATATTTAGTTATTGATGTTTAACTTATTACGAGGCGAAACAATCGTGACTCTGTCTGCACCCGTAGAATAATGATTATTAAAAGAAATCAAATAAAAAAACTTACTTTCGACTGTTAAAAGTGATTTAAGCTTTTGCTAACGTTAATAAGGCATTACGGCCTACTTAATGCGATGAAGCACGTCCGGACGGGCACGCTGCACTTTTTTGCTCTTACACTTTCCCCAGTATTCCTTATAGTTTCGCTAGGATGGCGATTGTCACAACCGTATCCAGTTTCCCCTATGAAGACAGAACTTGTTGAAAATCTTCGTAGGTGATAAATCCTAGGGTGGGAATCAGGAAGAGCTTTTCATCCGCTTCTAGACTTGCTATTCTCCAACTCATGCTTGGGCGCGACAACCGTCTCACCTGCACCACTTGATACCCAAGCATCGTGTGCCGGTTCATGAATATCTCGCGTACATGTACGCGATGGCATCAGAATGCTTTGCGGAGGAAAATAAAAACTCTGCGGAATTTTTCGGCACCTCAACTCATTCAATGTACACAGTGTGGGATAGATCTGATAATATGTTATATGAAATGTTGGAAAATAAAATTCTATGAAAAGTCTGTAATGTATATTAAGGTTGTACTCTTTTTATGGTGTGTCAGCATTGAAGCCCTATTTTCAAGCATTGGCCGTACCAACTAAAGAAAATAAAAAAATTTTAACAAATGTTTTATACACCGATAAAATGCATTAAATTTTGGAGCCAAAGGCGAGGGCAGGAATTCACGGTCAAAATAACCTTTTTTGCATCCCTAGGTATAAACATACTATTTTTCGTCGTGGCGGGAGAAAATAGGGTTTTTGCTCCATCTTTTTCAGCAGCAATTTTGCTCCCGGCAATTTTGCTCCCGGAAAAAAGGGAGCAAAAACGCCATTTACTCCCGCTATGACGAAAAAAAATTTTCGGACGGTCGTAAAAAAAGTAGGAAGTGTTAGATTTTTTAAAAACGAAGATTTAAGTGTCCTGAATAGATAAAAAACGATTTGACGTGAATAAATCAACACACAAAAATTGCTTGACCGATAGCAAAATATATTAAATAGGTCGTAGAAGGTCTGTGGGAAATTTAGCTAGCCATTTTATGAAATCTGAATTGTGAGATACCGAATAACGATTATGGCTTGATAGATTTCGATGAAATAATATTTTTAATTTCTTCTATATTTATCGTACTTTTCGCAAAACATCACGTTCTATTTTGGAATTGCTAAAAGCTATAGTTCAATCATTTGATATGAAATTTTTATATGAAAATTGGATAATATTTAGATCCCCCATTTTTTTCCGTGTACCAACGAGTGAAAGTAATTTTTCCGACTGACTATTCCAAGCATCAAAGTTTTTAAAACTAAGTTTTTTTAATTATAACTCTTCCATCTGGCAAAGAAAAAAAATTTATTAAAAGTACACAAGATTAATTTCGTTTTAAATCAGTTATAGATCATAATAATTTGTTTTTATTTTTTTCAACACCTTCAATTATACCTTTTTCAACACCTTTAATTATACGTTTTTTATTTTTTTTTTTTTTTACATAAAACAACTTGCATCAAGTGCACTATACCATAGATTTTTATTTTATTTGCATGGGAAGTATTTTCTTTTGTGAAAAAATTTTCTAAGCCGCATTTACGAGCCATATGGTTTTGCTTTATACTCGCTCCGCACAACGGCTCAACAAGAGAGGCTTAAAAAAGCTTCTGGACAATAAATAATGGATTAAAAGCTTCAAAAAAATCGTTTAATTCTGAAAGAAAAATTTTTAGCTTAAATTTTTTTTTTTCCGATTTTTTAAACTATTTAATTATTTATTTATTTTTATCCATTCAGTGGTTAAAATAATAAATCAAAAAATTTTTAGTCGTAAAAAATTTTTTTCAGTCAATAACAAAAAAAAAAGAAAAATAATGTCATAAAATTAGAATTAACCGAAAAATCACTTTCTAATTTATAACTTGGATATTTCGGGCCCAAAGGGCGTATAAATCATGCTTGGTTGTAAAAGTTTTAGCTATGTGTAGTTATAAAACTTTGAGCACAGTTGTTGAAGTCAGAGATGGATAGATTTAGTTCGCACATGGAACTGCATACAAAAACAAAATGCTTCCGTCACTGAAAGTGCATTCACATAAATATATACTCTATATTAATAACTGTTTTTCTTTATCAACAATTTCAATAATTACCTATTTATTTGCTTAACTATAAATAATGCTTTTAATGTTTGTTCAACTCAAAATACAAAGTGTATAGCTGCAGGAGTAACCTACCGCAAAATATCTTTAAAACTATCAAAAATCAAATTTTTTCTCAAGAGACATTTTTTGTCGAAAATTTTATTAGCTATAAAATAGGTCCTTAGTAAAATTTCTCTAACTTGCATCGTTATCAAGATATAAGCAAGTAAAAAGGTCTGAATTTTTTGGGAAAACATCCTTTTGATCTTAGACACGCGATGTATTTTGCCTATATACACTTTTAATATATAATAATCGCAAATTTAATAACTTAATAGTTCTGAAATTTCGATTAAGTTATTTTAATATAAGTTTGATTTATTTAATTTTCAGAATCTATCGTCAATAAAAATTTAGACCCTTTTTTTTTTTAACTTTTTAGTTGAAAATTTTTATCTAGAAGGAGGTGAAATTCTCCCACGTTGAATGCCACGAGTTTGCTTGATTAGGAATTTTAGAAACCAACATTTTTAGCTTTGGGGACATCCAGAATGCATCATCAACGATATTCATTCATTCAGATGTCTTTCGAAATAATTTTAATAATTTATAAAAACGTTAAGTGCACAAAACGTAACAAAAATACATTTCTTAATATCATCACTAATTTTAAGAAGAATAAACCCGAGTAAAAATAATTTTTTCTGGGGTCGTCCAAATCGCGTCCAAATGCCGTCCGAAACGTTCACCAAATGGACGCGATTTGGACGGCATTTGGACGTGTTTCGGACGGCATTTGGACGCGACCAAACCACGTCCAAATCGCGGCCGAATACCGTCCAAATCGCATCCCAATTTGGTCCGTTTTATGTCTATATATATAAAATAAAAAATTATTATGAATATGATAAGATATTTATGGTACATAGCATTTTACTAAAAATGGGGTATTTGTATCCCGCGTATACCCAGGCGTAGTATATAGGTTTTTACGCGGCCTTTTTGTTTTCGTATTCTTTCGTAACGTTGTCTGCCTTTTTAAGATTTTTCTCCGTAGCTAACGAATAGATCTCACAGAATTAGAGACCTCCGTATCTCTTATCAAAAGAATGGTCAATCTTGAGATTCTTCACAGCCCGGAAAAAAACCTGCCGTAACCGAGGCGCGATCCCACGTTGCACCGAGTCGCAGCCGCATGGTCTTGACCACTGTGCTACGAGCCTTATAAAATTTCTGTATCTCAGAAAAATATTCTAAGTCCAAAAAATTGTTGGACATAGATATTCGACGAGGAATATGATTAACAGACGTCCAAAAAGCTGATGGCGTGTGGACGGCATTTGGACGAGTCTTAATGCGTCCAAAAAGCGGACGGAATTTGGACGCGGTTTGGACAAGTGATCTTACACGTCCAAAAAGATGACGGTATTACGACGTCATTTGGACGAGTGACCTTATGCGTCCAAAAAGCTGACGGCATTTGGACGGAATGTCCAAAAAGCGAACGGGATTTGGACGCTGTTTGGACGAGATTTAGACATGAAATAAAATTGACGGCATTTGAACGCAGTTTGGACGGTATTTGGACGTTTTCATTTTTACTCGGGAAATTATGAAATCTGTGCTGTTCATTTCTAACAGTGATACAAAAGCTTTTAGCTTGCTCATTTTGAAAAATTATTGTATCCATCACCCATTACAGATTTCGTGTGCTATAATACAAAAATGGTATAAAGACGATTAATTTTCTCGGGTCCAAACAAACATTAACGAGAAAGAATGCGGTCAATCGATTCATATATGTGGCACGATGAAAAAATGTAACCATTAATCAAATGATTCAGCATACAATAAAAAAAAATCCCGGTGAAATTGAATATTCTGAACAACACAAACCGGCATAACAGTAAGCGAGGAAAGAGGGCAAACTACGTAAATTCAAATAATCGTCGTTCGTGCGTAATCGATTGGCCCGTAAAATCAGCCGATGCCGCAACAAAAACGCATTATACATCGAGGATAGGAAAAAGAGGGGGGTTTTCTGGCTGGTATGCCGATAACAAAGTCAACTATATACTCTCGTGCGATAGAAAATATAGCAGTAGAGTAACTCGCCGGCGTTGTGTGATAACGTAGCCGCAATGCGGTACACGGCTGAAGCTTCCGCGGTGCAAACTTGACCCCGTGGCATCTACTTGCATCTCTGCATCCCACTCTTATGCTGTATCCCCGTGGAAAAACTCTGTGATGGACTATATGCTGAATAAAAGGCTCATCGTCGCGAATTTATCGTCTTTACTCTCTGTTTTCTCTATTTCTCTCCCACGATGCTGATGTGAACGATAAATTTAACTTTGCCGCAATTTTCACCCTGGCACTCTTGCAATTCATTGGATTTTTATCACTTCACTCGCGATACACACGGCAACATAACATCGAAATGAAAATCCATTGTCACTCGCGAAGGATAAGATGATTTTCGAGCAAAAATAAATTATTCCTTTTTATTTTCGCTTTCTCTCATCTGTGAAACTACTCGCAATGCTTTATTCAGACACGGCACACAGCGAGCGATAAGCATATTGCCAGAAGGAGCTTTTGTGAAACAAAAACTCTAGGGAAATTGCACTCAACAGGAAAGCTTTACCATAAAGTTATGGGCTTGAGATGACTCGCTAAACGGAATAACTGTTGGATAATATGAATATTATTAAAATAATTTTACGCTCATCATATAGCTTCAATAGGAGCATATAAATATATCGCGTCAATCGTTATGAAACTAGTGGTGTATTTTTGCACACCCTTCATGCGAAGCAATAGGGTGCGTGCTCTATACACTCGCCCAGTTCGTTTTCGCTAATATTTCCAGGTAAAATGACATGGTACTCGATGAATTTTGATTCAATTATTATGAATCTTTTTTTCTCTATTTACGACACTTGAATCTTTATTTTTAAACATTTTTTACACGCTGAACGTTTATTTATTCAGTTATAATCAATAATTTATTTTTTACGATCGTTTGACTCGACTCAGCAGTCGCAATCTTTAGAAAAACACTGAAAATTGATCAGAATCTGTTTATTTATCATCGAAAATGTTTGCTATTTAAAACTAGCATAACACTAGTTTCTAGATTAGTTGGATATCTTTAAACATTGACAATAAAATAATTTGGTTCCAAAAATAATCCAAACTAGAGAATGATTTTTTATAAAAAACTAAAAAAAAAAAATCATGAAATGGTAAGATTTCCGAGAAATTTCCCTTTAAGATGCTCTTCTTCATCCTACGCAACTGTTGATAGACTATATACGCGTCACAAATTCCAATGCATATAATTCGATTGAAGAAATTTATCTTTTAAAACCATGCGCATAAAGTTTTTTTCCAAGCAGTTAATTTTTATATAGAACATGACCTGATGAACAATTTCATAGCGAAACATTTTATTTCAACTGCAGTCGGAGCCTTATCGAAAGTTAAAGTAGTTCTTTCAGTAAAAATATTAACCAGAGAGACTATATGGTTTCAAGTTAAATTGTATTTCCTTATTATAATTGTGTACGCTTATAAATATATAGATAGACGGTCAAAAAAAATGTGGGAAATTGCTTACTGGAGGAGGCGAGTCTCTACTTCTGGAGAAAAGGGTAACGAGCGTTATTGCTGCCACAAACGAAGAGATCGTTCTCTAAACTAGTGAAAACGAATTCTCGGCTTCAAGTTTTGTTTTATAAGTTTTGTATACTCAACAAAAATACTCACTATGAATTTCACTCTTGATACACTTCTTCATTTTACTGATAGTATAATGATTATGATGATGATAATAATAATAATAATATTAATGATAGTGATAATAGTTCTAATGATGCAGATGATGATGAAAATGCTAATGACTACGAAAATGATAAAAACAATGATGATGATGATGATGATGATGATGATGATGGTGATGATGATGATGATGATCATTATAATGATAAAAGTAAGCATAATAATAACAATAAAAATTATCATTTCCATTTTTTCATTATCACGATAAAAATGATGATATTTGTGATGATAGTGATGAAAATGGTGATAATGGTGAAGATGATGATGAATGTGACAACAATCGATATAATGATGACAATGAAAATGATAATGACGAAAATGATGATAAATGTGATAATTATGATAATGATGAAAATGAAAATTATAATGATAATGATAAGAGTGACTGTGATGATAATGATATAGATACTTGATAAAATCAGGAACTATTTTATAGATTCATACATGAAGAGTATTTAAATAATTTTCGAGTGAAATTCAAGCCGTTTTTATTACTCAGTTCAAAGTTATTCCTAGTGCAGTTCCGTTAGCTTTAAGCTCTCATTTCAGTGTAGTTTGACACTCTGTTTTTGAGTCGATATTGATCAAATTACTTCTGTATGATAGGATTCCGATATAATAGGTGTGTAAAATCCTCGTGTGAAATCTAAAGCTATTCCATCCTCCCCTTTTTACGCTGTATAAACTACTATACAAATCTTGATTTGATAATTCGCATAATTTATCTATGTACAAACTACGAAAATAGATATATTATTAGAATAAAATACCATTTACGTACAAACTGCAGTAAAATTGAAAACAATTTTGTAAAATTGATTAATTTTTTTCTTTAAATCCCATGCTTTTATATTGAAAGTTTGTAATTCTACAACAGATTTATGAAATTACAAATTTTTTTGTAATATTACAATGAAATTGTATCGTAAAACCGATTACTATCCTCGTTTTGAAAATTTACAGTACAATTGCATCGTAATCTGAATGAAGATCAAAAATTTGTAAATTCACATTATACAACTGTATTTGTAATTTGAACTCCATGAAAAAGCGATTAATTTTACAATACAAGTGCAATATCATTTTACAAACATTTTTCACAGTGTAAACTTTTGATACAGTTAGATTAAACTTTTAGAATATATTTAGTCGTCTATAGTTTTATCTGTTAGGAAAACGATTAGAAGTAAAAACTTAAAAACGTTTTTTCAAAAAGTATTCTCAATTTTAAATAACTCGAAACTTTTGATCGGATAAAATTTGACCATTTTTGAAAGATATTTCTACGGATTTCATTTGAAATGATCGACGACATTTTAGACAATAGTTTAAAGTATAAGATTGTAAGTCGCATATAAACCCATGTGCCAAGTTCTTAGTCTGTGACTGACCTATGAGTACAAAGATGAATATAGTAATAATAAGGTGAATATCTTCTCGAGTTTCTCTTGCACAGTATATGGCAGACCAATCCCGGCAAAGTTCGACCCTGTACTGTACCGGTAATGAATGTCATTCCTAGGAAATTACTTGGATATTGTTTCCGGCGTTTCGTCTATCGTAAGTGGACATATAAGTAACTTGTCGTATATCGACGAGTGCACGACTATGTTTATGTAAACATTTCAAGTGTGCTTCAGTGTTTAATCGGGTTATCCATCGCTAGAGTTCCCATCCTTTTGGATAGGCCAAAACTTCCTATTATCGCGAAACAACAATCCTTCTCTGCTTATGTACCCATTCCTCACGGAGGAGATATATCCGAGTAATCCAACTTATCTAATAATCTTACTTAAAATGCGCACATCATTTGTTGGGTTAAAGGTTTTTCTTGCTCTTTTATAGAGATTTCTCTTAGACAAATTTTATTAGTTTCCATTATTTAAAGGCTTAAGAAGTATAAAGAATTTTGCTAAATTTCTTATTATCTCGACTTTTAAACGTTTCGAACGCTTCCAGTCTTTTGATAAGAACGAATTCAGTAGTTTTTTAGATTAGATGTTTTTTTATAAAGAGCGAGATAATGAAATTATATTTCCATCTAAAAATTTCCTCTAATACGATATTTTGCCTATTATTATAGTTTTTTAATTAATTAGATTATACACTTTTGTAGGTATTTATAAGCGGAATGTTCATGGAAATGTGCATCTATAAGAGGAGCTTTTATGAGCGGTAAGCACGCAAATTTTATGCATTGAATTTTCGATTGCCATCATCATTATATATTGTCTGAAGAAGTCGCACCGCCACTATATATATTGTAAGTACCTCTTTTTCCATTAAATCGGCTTAGAATATTCATGTATAGTGGTAAAAAAAAAGGTTTTTGCTAATTATCTAATTATAGATGTCCTTTCAGTTGGAGAATTTTTTCTCTGTGAGTTTTATGGCAAAAAAATGTGCATACGTCATTGCATGACATGCAGTTTTTTCGCCACTCACGGGTTGAAATTATCGAAAAACGTGAGAGAATGACAGATGCTTGCAACAATTTTTTTTTTCAGTGCTCCTCGTAGTAATAAAATTTTTTTTCCAGAATTGTGATGGATTTTTATGACCTATCGAGGAGCATACAGACTAGAAAATGCTTGAACTATATAGATAATATTTCTGGATTAGACAAAATGGCAATTTTTCTTTGATAATTCATATCAAATGTGCTAACTTAGATGTTGGTTTTCAAAAATCTTTATCGTGTGCAAGACGAAAAAATTCGGGCTTTTCAAATCACTCAAGGGGTTCTGGCAGTCTCTGAATAATCTCTGCAGCGTTTTCACAGTCTTTCCATAGAACCACTAAGAAAAGTCGAGTCTTTTAACTGTCGCGATTAGTCTTTCGATTTTTTTTCTAAAAGACTTTAGTCACACACGTCTCGCGAATCGGACTTCTTGAAGTCTCGAGTCTCGTGTTTTGTCTTTCCGATTCGAACGTTGCACACGCTTAGAAACGACAGCATGCCAACGAGAGCTTGGAGACTCTAACTTCCTCAAGTTGTCGTACCAAAATTTTTCCAAATTCTTCATGAGGAACTTGGAAAATTTTCAGCCGAGCCAGAGGGACTTGAAAAATTTCTGGTTGAACTGCTACCGCGACGGATTTAGAATAAATGCCTCAAACCATGCAATATTTCTATTAAACTTTAAATTTATAAATAATATAATTACGTATAATAAAAGTTACATTCAATACATTTACTTGATCTAAATAATTATTTCGTTTTCTAATTATGCTCCTCGAATCGCATTTATCGTAAGATAATTATCAAGATTATTTTCGTTCATAAATATAAAAAATGAAAATAATAATAAATTCGCACGTTTATCAATATAAATAAAATCATAGAGAAAGTCGATTCAATTGTAATTACTTAGTTGAAATGTAAAATTACAAAATGTCACAATTTACAGTTGAAAAAAATTAATTAATCTATATAACGGCAATATATTACGACTCTATACAAGAGTCTACAGTCGCCAGAGTCTTGGAACTTTATAAACAGTCTCGCTCAGTGCCAATAGAAATCCTGTTGAGAAGATAAAAATTTCCGTGATTTGAGTCGCTTAATTCCCGATTTTTTTTTGTCCAGGTGATAATAAACTAGCCTATTCGTATAAACAATAAAATCAAATCATACATTAAAATTAAATAAGAAAAAGTATGCCACATATAAAATTGAAAAAATGAAGATTGAAGTGTAACAAATAGAAAAAAAGATATCCAAGAATTGAATCAGAGTTTATTTAATATAAAATGTTACTTCAATAGAGAAATTAGTGAAAGTGGACTAGCCAAGCGTAGAACACAACCCTATCGCTTCGCATAACAAATGAACAAAAAAATTTATCTCGATTTTAATAAATGAAAAGATTTTTAAATGCATTAGTTATTTAAAAATTAAATAAAAACTTGCTTATAGTGAAGTAATAATATAAAAAAATCATAAATATAACGTAAATTTTACATGCAAACATGCATATACCAATATACTGAAATATTTTTCCAACTGTTTTTGCATTCATAAACAGTTGTTAAAAAAAATCTAATTTTTGAAATTTTAAAATATATATAATAATAAGAAAACATTGTTGACTATTATTGGTATATATAGTAACTAAACTATTAGTTCTTACAATATGTACCGGTTTATTCGGTATACTATAGAATAGCATATGGCGCGAATGCATAATATAGGTCAAAAAGAGTTACGACTTGAGTGTGGAAATTTTCGCAGGGGAAAATGGGAACGAGCGTTAACATCACGTTTCTATTTTTTGCCATGTGTATTTAGTCACTTATTCACATATTTTTCACGTTAAATTCACTTTTTCATTTTTTTGGTTCATTTTTTTTTTAGTAAATAGGACACGCGACAGTACTAGTTAAATGGGTGCCGGTAAAAAGCCTCATCAGTTCTTTGTGTTATACAAACAAATATATAGTAATAAGCAGTTTTTTGGCTGATTAAATCGATACATTAATGCATTTGCGATGAAAAATGTAAAAAAATCACTCGTCGTCTAGTGAAATGGATCATCTTAAGGAGGTTGAAGCGAATCTATAGAAAACGTATAAATTCCAGCTTTTTAAGACTTGAAATTTTGATTGTATTATTAGGAATATTCAACAGATCTTTCATCAAAATTTCAAAAGCTTTAATCGTCTAGTTTTAAAGAGCAAATGAGTGTTGAATTTGAGTTTTTCAAACGTCTATGTGTATTAGTGGTCCAAAAAATCGAGTATTTTTGCTTTTCGTGTCTTGTAACAAAAAATTAATAGTTTATCATGTTTTAACAGTCAAAATGTGATTGTGAAAAATGTTTTTTTTTTCTTTTTTCGCATCACTTTTTGTAATTATCAACATTAAAACGTTGTATGTGTTCATTTTCTTTATTTTGTGAGGAATTCCGCGTCACAGAAAAAGAAGGTTTTAATTATGAAGATTATTATGAAAAGGTCGTTTGAGAACATCAAAATTAATGCAGTTAAAAAATTTTAAAATTCATAGGTTACCCCTCAAATTAATATTTTCAACTGAAACTTTGTAAAACTTATTTAAATAAGATGTAAAAAATTTTTTATCGCAAAAACTGGAAACCAAAAATTTTTCCTACAATCCCATTTTGATTTTTTTTTTGGAGATTTAAAAATTCGTGAGTGACAACTAAAAATATATTTTTTCAAACTGCTTTTTCCCCCGAAAAAAATTTTTGTTAAACTAATCAGCATAATTTTTAAACGATTTTTTTCAAAATAACAAAAAAAAAAATTTTTTTACGGTAAAAATACCGTGCAAAAAATTCACAAATACACTCATTTTTTTGAGTGTATATTCGGTCATTACACCGTAATTACACCGAAAATATGTTATCCGGTTTTACATCGAAAAAATACCGAAATTATAAGCATATTCAATATAGCTAGTGTAAACTTTAGTCTAAAAAAATATAATTTAGTACATAAATGCACGATATAATTTTTCTCAAACACAAAAAACAAATAAAAGTGGTTATTAATAAACGCCCGGAGGCTTCCACATATACCATATCCACTCACAAATTAATTTATTTAATTTATCAACTCTCAATTTCCCGTTATTCAGCAAGTACAAACCATTAATAACACAATCATCATACTCTAGTGAAACACTGAAAATTCGCATAATAACTTCCGCTATTTAAACGCACTCTGCAGGATTTTTTACCAACAAAAAAAAAAACATAAATAAATTGCAAGCACATTTGCAGAGGTGAAAGAGACACTAAGACAATCAATTTCAAAGTCTCCACAGATTTTTTTTCTATTTTTGCTTTTATCCGCTGGCAATGATGACGCTGTGTGCATATTCGTTAGTGAGATTTTATTACCACAGGCGGTACTCAAGCTCGCAGCAGTGACGCAAGCATTCGCCGTCGAGAGAGCAGGACGATCGATGTAGCCTAGAGCTTTCTGTATTTCTCTCTCTGTTGGCCCGGGTAGTCATTTAATTGCGCAAAACAACGTGTCCTCGCTGACACACGTCGCTTTTTATCCGACGACGTGACGGCCCGGCCAATGCTACATGTCGATAAAAATTTTTTATGCCAATAAAAACCCATAAATTTGCTCTAAGATCTAATTTGATAGTTTTTTCTCTTGTTCGGGTGACATGACCGTCTCTTCAGGAGACGCTCGGTTACACATACACGCATGCTAGCCATTTGGATTGAGCCCAGTGGTTTAATTTACACCCCGTGCTCATTAGCATAATTGCGTTGGCATTATGTGAGAATCGAGGCCAATCAGACATCGATTAACGCACGATTAGTCACGAAAAGCCACGGATGTAGCGTCGATTCAAGTCATTTGTTATCAGAAACAGACTCTAGCCATTATAGTTGGATACCGGGTTCAACTGGAAGTTGTCTTATTCAATGTGTTAACGTCTTTTAAATGGGTTTTGAGACATTTGGTTGAGATAACCCGGAAGGAAAAAATTCGAGCTTTCATAGACTGAAATTGAGCGACTCAAATCACTGAAATTTTCATTCACTAAACAGGTTTTTTACTGGTATAGTAAACGAGACTGTTTAAAATCTCTGATGAGTATAGACTCTTGCATAGAGTCTCTCATATAAAGAGAGAATACATCGTTAAGACTACAGTCTCTAATAAATAGAAAGACTAAGGTCTAGATCGACTATGATTGTCGTAATATAGATTAATTAATTTTTTTCAGCTGTAAATTATTACATTTTGTTATTTTACATTTCAACTAAGTAATTACAATTGAATCGACTTTCTCTATGATTTTATTTATATTGATAAACGTGCGAATTTATTATTATTTTCAGTTTTTATATTTATGAACGAAAATAATCTTGATAATTATCTTGCGATGAATGCGATTCGAGGAGCATAATTAGAAAACGAAATAATTGTTTAGATCAAGTAAATGTATTGAATGTAACTTTTATTATACGTAATTATATTATTTATAAATTTAAAGTTTAATAGAAATATTGCATGGTTTGAGGAATTTATTCTAAATCCGTCGCGGTAGCAGTTCAACCAGAAATTTTTCAAGTCCCTCTAGCTCGGCTGAAAATTTTCCAAGTTCCTCATGAAGAACTTGGAAAAATTTTGGTACGACAACTTGAGGAAGTTAGAGTCTCCAAGCTCTCGTTGGCATGCTGTCGTTTCTAAGCATGCGCAACGTTCGAATCGGAAAGACAACACGAGACTCGAGTCTTCAAGGAGTGCGAATCGCGAGACATGCGCCACAGTTAAGAGACTATAGAGTCTTTCAGAAAAAAATTCGAAAAATCAATCACGACGGTTAAAAGACTCGACTTTTATTAGTGATTCTATGGAAAGACTGTGAAAACGCTGCAGAGAAATTATTCAGAGACTGCCAGAACCCCTTAGGTGATTCAAAAACCCCAAATTTTTTCGTTCTGCGTCAAAATTCTTATATTCCAAAATTTGTCAAATATAACACAAAATAATACAAAAAAAATACATTTTTGTAGGAAATTTAATTTCCGAACTTTTTTTTCTTATCTCACTTATTTAGTGAGTTATTTCCAGAAAACTAGCTAAAATCACGTTAATAACAAAATTTTCGAGAAAGTACCCTTTTGAAAATTTGGTGAAAATTTTTTTCATCTCAACTTAACGTCCTAAAACTCATTTTAGATGCTTTAACACATTAAATAAGACAACTTCCCAAGTATTTTTATCAAAGTGTTATCAATCATTATTTAACGACTTAAAACCGTTACTGTTTCAACTGACACGGTGCAACTTCGACAGAGTCCAGTATCCCCTACTGGTGAGTTATGTCTGATACATGAACTTGCGGTTCGAAGTAGAGATATGACGTATATTGCAGAACTTGCAACCGCGTGCGCTCGGTCTAATTACCGCTGCTAATTACACCTGCACAAGTGACGAGAACGTGAGCTCTCGGATTGTACCAATAATACTGCAATGGAATCACCTGACCACTTGTCTGTATGAAAATGTACCCGGTACTATACGTGAGCTATCTTTTGCGCTGTGGGAACGGCTATCCTGTTAATTAGATCCGCCCGCAGGTGTTTGTTCCTATCTCGGCGGGATTTGTGATGATAGAGAGACAGTGGCTATAGTGGGCTGTATATAGTAGAGAGCTTGCGTGAGTAATCCACAGATAAGGAATGAAATTTCTACAGTAAATTAAAAATCCGATTGCTAGAGGTTTCCCCAAGACATTTAATCTAATTCAATTTATTTATCGTTTGTATAAGTTTATTTTATTTTATTCATTTCATGAATAATTTGATTTTTGTCTCAAAAACGGCTGTAAATTCACAATTAGTTGGATATAATCTTGAATTTAGATATTTTGGAAATATACACTTTTTTCGATTCGGGTAGAAAAAAATAGCCGATAAATTTAAGAAAAAAAATTTTTTTTTTTTCTAATTCACAAGCTCTAAAATGAATTTTTAATTGTTATATTGAAAAAATAAGCTTTTGGTGTGAAAATAATTAATTTTATGTATCTGATACTATTTGAATGATGCTTTTAAAATATTTAAAGAATACAATAATTTTTTTTTCTGTTGAAATTGTATTTTTTTTTAGGTATTTTGTGCTGTTTTTCATGGAATTACACGGTTTTTCAGCAACCATAAGTTCTCTATGACCGAAAAAGCTCACCTAGGGGTGTTATATGTGCCTTCTGTCACTTGGGGATGCTTCTTTTGCCATCTCCTTCTAGTAATTTTAGCCCTTATTTCCCAATTTCCCCTATATTCTCCCCTTTCTTAGTCCCCGAAACCACTATTTCCCGTTGTGTACTCTCGCTCACACTCCAAGAGGTATCTGATGTTGATTAGTTGAGTTTGACTCGTCAACTGTGGTTATAAATTTTTTTTGATGATACAAAGTATTGAAAAAATTAAAACCTTTTAATTGCTGTAAGTATTTCATTATTGAACTGTATGAAAAGTATTAGTATCCCCGAGTAAAAATGAAAACGTCCAAATACCGTCCAAACTGCGTTCAAATGCCGTCAATTTTATTTCATGTCTAAATCTCGTCCAAACAGCGTCCAAATCCCGTTCGCTTTTTGGACATTCCGTCCACACGCCATCAGCTTTTTGGACGTCTGTTAATCATATTCCTCGTCGAATATCTATGTCCAACAATTTTTTGGACTTAGAATATTTTTCTGAGATACAGAAATTTTATAAGGCTCGTAGCACAGTGGTCAAGACCATGCGGCTGCGACTCGGTGCAACGTGGGATCGCGCCTCGGTTACGGCAGGTTTTTTTCCGGGCTGTGAAGAATCTCAAGATTGACCATTCTCTTGATAAGAGATACGGAGGTCTCTAATTCTGTGAGATCTATTCGTTAGCTACGGAGAAAAATCTTAAAAAGGCAGACAACGTTACGAAAGAATACGAAAACAAAAAGGCCGCGTAAAAACCTATATACTACGCCTGGGTATAAAAGGCAGACAACGTTACGAAAGAATACGAAAACAAAAAGGCCGCGTAAAAACCTATATACTACGCCTGGGTATACGCGGGATACAAATACCCCATTTTTAGTAAAATGTTATGTACCATAAATATCTTATCATATTCATAATAATTTTTTATTTTATATATATAGACATAAAACGGACTAAATTGGGATGCGATTTGGACGGTATTCGGACGCGATTTGGACGTGGTTTGGTCGCGTCCAAATGCCGTCCGAAACACGTCCAAATGCCGTCCAAATCGCGTCCATTTGGTGAACGTTTCGGACGGCATTTGGACGCGATTTGGACGACCCCAGAAAAAATTATTTTTACTCGGGTATTAAGACGTTTTGAATTTTTCAGTCTATGAGAGTGGAAATTTTGGATTACAATTCATTCGATTTACAGCAGAATTTATATTATCTAAAAATGGGTTTTACTAAGCTTCATACAATAAATTTTGATTAAATTTATTAATTAATTCAATTTTTATGAATCGGTTGAAGCGATGGATTAAGTGAAGAATTTAAATTAATTTTTTTGTAGATATTGAAGCTTACTTAAAAATAAAAGAATTACACTGAAAAATTTTTAAGTTAAGCCAGAAAAACCTGAAATCCATTTGGAAAAACATATTTACTTCTATTTTTTATAAGTTATTTTATCTTTTTCAATTATTTGCACAAAATCAGGAAAAAAATTTGTCTGATAATTTTTAGTAGAAAAGAATTAAAAAAAAAAAAAAACATTCAAACAGGAAACTTTTATTTTTATTAGTCTATTTTTTATTGTATAACGCAACTCAGCGTTAATAAATGATGCTAAAAAAAAAAAGTAATAAAACGCACAGCCACTGTTGTATGTTTATGAAATTTAATTTGAAGCTAAAAAAAAAAAAAATATTATTATTAAAGTTGTGATATTATAAAAAAAAACTGCCGCAAGCTTCTCTGGCGAGAATTTTCAATATTTTATTTTCTTTAACCCTCATATTATATGCAGTTCTTTCAAACTACATATATACCTATACTTTTATTTTTTTTAGTAACTCTGTCAAAGAAAATTTTACTAAAATTTTTTCTTTACTATGAACCGGATTATGGTGACCTATTTTTTTTTTTTTTTTTAATAAAAAAATGCTGAAAAATTTGTTTTGCATGTTTTTTGTTTTTAATTTGAATTTTTAATTATTTATTTTACGATCGTGGTTCTTGAAAAATTTTTGATTATTGTTAATGAATATGGTCTAGGAGGATATTTGCGAAAACCATAATATAATCGCTAATGCATTTTGGTTTTGTGGTCCAACTTGCCTCGTCGTCAGGGCGAATTGATATATGTGGTAAATTGACCACGCTACCAGGGGTAGATTGGTCTGTAATTGAGTTTATTTATATACCGTATGTAATTAACTTAATTAATTCAATAATTATTTTTACACAATTTTTTATTTTATACCTTAAGAAATTTTTGCTGTCTTATTAAATTAATAGTATATTGCACTTGTAGTGTATACTATTTTTCTTGCTATCCGGCCGAAAGTACGCAAATAATAGTGTACACTAAAAAATGTCAACGCCTGCCCCGACATTTGCAGCACGAGCGAAGCGAGTGCTGCTGGTCGGGGGCAGGAATAAAAATATAGAGAAATAAAGAATAATTGATTTACAAGAAAAAATATATTTGTTGCCTGTCATTTTTGTATATACTTTTTTAATACACTCTAGTCACTATTTTTTACACGGTTAATTATTATCAATAAACATTAAAATGACATAATTTTAAGGTTACGAGAGCGAGAGTGTAGGAGAGCTCTTGACAGGTGTCGATATAACAGGAGTCCTACTATGATGCAATCGTCGGTTTTCATTCTAGCTATCGTAGTGCGCGCGTGCGCCTCTGCCACGGCATAAAAGTGAGGCTTTCTGCCGCGAAATCGCAGCAGAAACCTCGTACTTTCGGCGGGGGTAGTAAGAAAAATATATTATTGTCTTATTAACTTCCAGAATTTTTACAAGACAAATTGATGTATAAATTTCAAACAATTATATTAGGGTGGCGCAAAAAAACCAACGATTTTTATTTATCGGGTCTCACATTAAAAAAAAAAAAACATATTTCATGTTTTAAGAGTTCTCCAAAAAAAATCAGTCTGATATAAACATTTTTAGAGTTCGCTCATGAATTCTGAAATCTGAAAAAACGGACAAAATATAATTGTGTAAACAATTTGTCTTTTTTCGAACCATCTTTTGTGACTATATCAACATTAAAACGTTCCAATTGTTCATTTTCTTTATTTTTTGACGTATTTTGCGTCACAGAAAAATAAATTCTTAATATTATTATCAACAGGTCCTTCGAGAATTTCGATGTCAATGTAGTTGAAAACTTTTAAAATTCACATAGGCGACCTTGATATATATTAGAGAAATGTAAAAAACAATGGGGTACTTGAGCCAATAATGATTTTTTAGAAACCAAAAATAAAAAAAATGCACTACAATTTCGCAAAAACAACAAAAATTACAGAAATAGTTTACCGTTGCCTATAAAATACTGTTTTACCGATGTCAAATTTCAGTAAAAACTCGCCAGATATCACAAAAAGTTGAACAGACAATCAAATAATAGTGTAAAAAAAGTTTGTCTGCAATTAGCAAAAAAAATTCAATAGTAGTTTCTGCGATAAAAAAAAAATTTTTCAATCATTTTTTTATGTACCGCCTTAGGGGTAAGAGATAAATTTTTAAAAATTGATTATAATCATAAATCATTGCTTCAATGCAAACAATTGAATTCTATCGAGTATTCAAGAGTTGAAATGACATCAATAGTAAAAAAAGTTTCTGCACACACAAGGTTGTGTCAAAACTTGTTGAAATTAATTGAATAATATTAAAATTAGTTGCCGGCGTTATTGAGCAAATATTTGCATAATCAACGTTGCAAAACTAACTTAAGGAGATAAAGTACATTGGCAACACTGCGAGAATGTAATAAGTGCTGTCGTATACCTTCACCGCTTCTTTCATTCATCTCGCACTTAAAACGTAATTTCACAATCTTTGCAAATATAAATTGGAAAATATTTTACAATTAAATAAATAGGGGGAAAAAAACGAATCTTAAATAAAAATTTTATCATAAGCAAAATGACATTAAAAACAAGATTGAACACAATTTCCCGCTTAAGCATAAGTTCTTTTAGCCTATATATAGAAATATGCTCTAAAGCAAGATGGACGAGACAGTTTTATTCGCACTTTCTACATAGCAGAGACTTTTCTGTCTCACGCTATATGACGATGAGGATATAAAAGCATGTCAATGTCTCGCTATGATCGTCGAGATAATATGATAGCGTTCGATATTAAATTTTCTTGTCCGCGCACTTTGAGCTGACTC
Organism: Macrocentrus cingulum; assembly: GCA_002156465.1. Lineage (NCBI taxonomy): Eukaryota > Metazoa > Arthropoda > Insecta > Hymenoptera > Braconidae > Macrocentrus > Macrocentrus cingulum. The sequence continues at coordinate 101,906 of MVJL01009970.1, forward strand.
TCTCGTTAAGCCAATCGCTTTTAGAAATAAAAAAAATTACGACCGACAGATTTTATTGTTAGTTCTTCGAGTTTTACAATAGCCACACATTTGCAATATGGTAAATTTTAAATCTCGAGTAATAAACATTATTTTTCACATAATACATATGTTTACGACAGTTTTTTTGCGCTTTTTTTCGCACTATTTATAAAATATAAACCGTCATAAAAAAGATTTGAGAATTATAATTAGGGTTAGTGGAGAGCCACGAAAAAGTGTCAACTTTACGGTAAATTTATGTGATTACTGAACGGTCAAATGCTTTCAAATTTTAATCATAGTCGTATAAGTAACTAATTCACCTAAAATAAAATATTTCATGACTCACAGTTGGAAATGGGTTAACGCATAGAAACGCTCCAATTGCGTCCAGTTTCTTTTAGTCTACGAAATAAGATTTTCGATATTTATTTCTATTTTTTGAAAACAAATTTTTTTCACGACAATTCCTGTCAAAAATCTGAATTTCGTGTTTAAATAGTCATCATTATGTTGAAAATTTAAATTTTGACTATATTCCTTACATTAATACCTAGATTTAATTATCCACTAAAAGAATCCAACCTATGTACGTTCAGAAGTTCGTCTGCAGGAGCTCATCAGATCAATATTGTTACAAATTATTAATGCCATTGTAAACTGAGACATTAACACTATAAACAACAATACTCTACGTTTTTATTGAATAAAACACTTCTCCAGAAAGAATTAACACAAAAACGTCTCTTTTCATCCGAGCATAACTGAATATAACCCCTTAAACATATCAACCTATTTTTCAAGTCCAAAACAAAAAAAATTGAATTGAAGCATTATTTTTTCATCATTTAACATGTGACAGATAAAATGCGTATTTTATTGACTTCATAACTATAGCAACTTTGATGGCACTGTATAAGTTGTAAAATTTTATTATTAACCAGCATCATATACATTTTTTTTTAGTAGCGCCATCATTGCCTTGGTTTTCTGATGCAGAGAAAAAAATGTCAAAGAGGTTTTAAAGAAGAAAAAAACTCTGATCCTGATCATTTCAAAGACCGTGGGGTCTTTGACGACGATGGAATAGCAATGAATACCATATTTCGATGTGTTTGAAGTTTAATAAGGTTGCGAAAGGGTTGGACAGGATGATTTATTAAAGTACTGGTATATTCCAATTGGATAAATAATGAAAACACCTCATTAAGGTAAAAAAGATTTTTTTCTTGTCTGGTTAGAATAAAGAAAAATTAATATTTATTTGGGTATATACGATATCTAACTAATAAAATACCGTCTTTTTCGAGGCGAAAGAAAATTAATATTTTTTTTTTCGATGCGACCTTATTATAGACTTATATCAGACACGTTTCGAAAGTTCATTTCTTGCATCAGCGATAACTGATATAGTTTTCTCGACAAACTTAAACTGGAATTTTTAGACGGATATCGACATTTTAATCCATATGAAGTATTTAGAGAAATCTATCAAGTCTATTATATTTTTTTTGATTACTTCATACATCTAATACAGTTTATCGAACTTTCAAAATAATTTTTTTTTCAATACATGCTTCTAAAGCTCGTTTTTTCATCGCTCTTCAGCCGCCGTAAAGTGGCCGATTTTTTCACTGCTGACATGCGTGTATAAAATGCGTCTTTTTTTCACTGTTGCGTAAAATGCCGTATTTTTTCACGAATCTTGCGGATTGAAGTTTTTATTCTTAAGGACTCGTTTGATTGTGACATTGACCGTTGGCTGGTGTGCGATCCTCAAACTCGTCTTGCGAATGTATAGTTCTGGCTCGTGACAAATTTGCACGTCGTTAAAAAATTGCCGTCTTCACACACTTGCCACATAATATACTATAATAGACACTAGCAGTTTAGAGGGTGGTCGATGGTCTTTATAACGACGCCAGGGGGTTGCTGATTTTTTCGGTTATTTTTCGGACTCGAAAATAACTGTAGAAAAAATATCATCACTATGCAAAACATTTAACAATATATTACTTAATTATTTCCTATGATTTTGGGCTCGAGTGGGTGGCCAATGGTCTTCAAAACGACTCTAGGAGATTGTAAATTTTTTTTTCGATTGACTATAATCGCCCTGAGAAGGGTAGTTTATGTAGATTACATATTTTTCCGTTTTTTTGCGAGATAACATGATTGAAAATCAAATTCCACCTAAAATATACTTTACTCCTTTTTTGAGATATTTTTAAAAGTTTCATTTTCATAAAATTGAATACGTTATTTTTTTTTAATTCCACTCCCCCACAATCTGCATTGTGAGTTTTTTTAAATCCGTTCTTAGTGGATGTTAATAGAATGAATGGAGTGTACCTACCAAATTTCAAGTCAATCGAATAAATAATTTCGGAGATTTCGTCATGACTCATACAATAAGTGGTATTTTGCTTATATACAAGTAGATTACAAACAATTAAAAATTTCATTTCTCCATTGATAGTGATATTACAATATAATTGGTTTCTTTATTATAAATCTTATGTTTTTACATTAAAAAAAAATCTCTAAAAAAAATTAGTAATTGATGCCACTCCCAATTCTCTGTTTGTCAATAATTAGCAGCTTCGGTAGACGTTCGGGGATAGAAATACAAATATTTAATGATGCAATTTCCCATCTATTCCGTGAGGTTGGAAGAATCACGTTGTACGGATTTAGAGACCTCCAACTCTCTCCAAGAGTCAATTTAATGCTGTTTCAGGAGATAATTATTTGCTACAACAATGCTTCGAGGTTCCTAATTGTTCTCATTACGACAATACAGTTATTATGTTGTCGAGTAGTTAACCAATGATTATATTTCGTTTACGATGCAGACTGTGTGTCAATTCGCAGTCATCGTTTGAAATTCGATTTTCCAACTTACGACGGTATAAGTATAGTTATAGAAAAAATCGTATGAAACAAAACCAAAAATATCCAACTAAAAAAAATTTTTTTTTTTAAATCGAATGAAAATTAAAGCCACAATTAAAAAACATAAACTTTTTTCATGCATGTTGTGTTTTCATGCATGTTGAGGAAAATTTGGTGAAAAATGATTGCGATTTGACGATTTTTTTTGTTCAAGCCTCAATAAGCGCATAATTATATCATTTAAACATTATATTTTTGATTTATAATTTTTTTTAACAATTAAAATATAGCAATAACACAAAAATCTAATCAAATGTCGCGGAAGTAAAAAACATCAGTTAATTAACAGTCATTACTAATTAATGACCGGCCATGTTCTAGTTAATGACAGCCCGACAAATATTATTAATAAATAGTGCAAAAAATAAGTTATTGGGCATTAAAATGATTTAATCTAATCGATAGTTAACCGGTACCCAGTCAGGAATTAGTGCAGTAACCCTACTATCATAAATTCAAATGCTTATTTTATTGAAAAAAATTTTTTCATGCTGAAATCATGCGAAAAATATCGTCTCCAGTGTTAAAAATGCCACAAAACTTGATAGTACTTCGTTGAATCCATCATTCACAACCCGATAATGTGGTTAACGAAAAAAAAAAAAAAAACCGATAAAAATCACTGCATTTTCCCAATGACATTCTTTACAACATTTTCCAAGCGTATTTTTACGATTAAAAAAAAATCAGATTAATCTAACAAAACTGTATTGGCACCCGGCCAATATAAAAAAGCAACAAAATGAAAAAAAGGCTCCGTCAAATCGACACATGCGTTCGTATAAATACAGCTCGACTAAGCCGAAAAATGGAAAAGGGCAGTAAGCTGGCACGGATATGCTTACTCTAGTGGAATATATCGAGAAACAGAAGAAACGATAGAGAGAATGAGTGGGAAACACGCGAGAGTAAAGAGGGAATGACGTAACGGCTATAGAGACCAGTTGGTGTCTGAATGGGTCATGTATTTTTGCGTAATAGAAGTATGCTGCTGGTGGGTTCACATCAAGGGCGCGCAAGAGAGGGATGAATGCAGAGGAAGGACGGTGGCCTGGTTTCATTGAACCTGCATCTACGCCCTCTTTCTTGCGCCCGTGGCGGCGCTGCCTGATGCGGGACGCTGCAGCGAAAGAGAGCGAGCGAGAGAGGATCTCTATGCATAGCTCCCCCACGGCTATGTATAGGTCCTCAGTTCTATAAATAGAATTCAAGCGTCTCCCCCTCCACAGCGGCGCCCTCCCCCCTGCCGGCCTTTCCGCTTTGCTCCTCTGCCGTTGAAGCAGCGCCAACCAGCGTCACGGCGCCGTCCACCACCATCAGAGCAGCGCACCGCAGCATACCACGTCAGCGTCGGCGTCGTGGCGCTCACCGATGCGTACGCGGAACTCTCAGCACCCCGCGACGACACCCTACCCTCTGCGCCCGCGTATATAGTGTCCTTCAGGAGCTATAGGAGACTCGGGAAAAGTTTGTGGCTAAATATAACGGCTGTACTGAAATAATTGAAGCATTGATTTTCTTTTTTTTTGCTCTCGATTTCCATTCGTTGGTGGAAAAACGTTTTTTTGTAACACATGCCTCTATAAAGCTCGTTTTTTTCTCACTCTTGAGCCGCCGTAAAGTGACCGATTTTTTCACTGCTGACATGCTAGCCTAAAGTGCGTTTTTACGCACTAGTGCGTAAAGTAGCCCGTTTACGCACGGATCCTGCGGATTTTTTAGGCACTAATGTCAGCTGTGAAAAAATTAGGCCACTTAATGGCGGCACCAGAGCGAAAAAGATCCAGGACTACATTCGTAAGGACTCGTTTGATTTTTTAAAAGTCCACTTCTCCGCAATCTGCATTGTGAGTGGAGTTTTTCAAAATCCGTTCTTAGTGGATACGTTAAAAGAGTGAATGGAGTGTATCTATGTAGATAATGATAAATAATTTGCATTTATAGCAAATTTATTCTTACGTTCAGAAGAAAAATTACTATAGAAACAGCAAACAATATTTGTTAATTTTACTATTGCTAATTTGACAAAAAAAATTTGAAAAGCGATAGAAATGATATTGATAACAGATACTATTTAATAAATCTACAAAAGTTTTGCAGTATTTGCAAATTTCGGTGCTCAAATTCGATCGTAAAATTATATAGCAAATGAATGACTTTATAGTCCTTTTATTTTCTTTGTGCGAAAATTTCAGCTGGGACCAAGGACCTAATGGTGCTATTATTATTGAACGAGATTTAAGGTATGCTGGAATTATTTTTTTTTTAATCTATTTTGAGACTGAAATTTTAATATTCATGATTATATAGCTATATGAAGTGGAATCATAATAAAATTATATTATACGAGTTTAGCCGGGAAATTATAAAATTTTAATAACTACGTTAAAATCAAGTTTGATTACAGAGTCAGATGATAATTGAATTATTAGTAGACAGTATTGAAGAAAAAAACTTTTTTGCTCAGTTTGTTAGGCACCCTATTTTCTTTCACTTTAGTTTATAATTTTTCTATACACAGATTTAAATCGAATTTTATTATTTTTCGTTAAAAATCGTAAATTAATTTTATTGTAATTATCATCTAATCTATTTGACTTTTTTTAATGTTTACCAAACTTTAACTGTAATTTGACTATTTAACAATAAAAATAAAAGATTTTTTTGTTATTTTGTTAGTAAAAAAAATTGAACTGAAAAAAATATTAAAAAAAAAAATTATAAAAATTGAGAGGTAATTATTTTGAGGCTTTTTTTTCATAAAATAGGATGAAAACATCTTTTGCAAATTGTTTAACAAAATAAATACATTTCCGAAACTTGCTTTATCGATGCCGTGATGAATGTATTCAGTCATAAAAGTAAGAATATATTTTAAATATATTTTATAAAAATCTCTTTTGTTGTCATTTGAAATAGAAGCTACTCTCGAGTTTCCAATTTCTTTCTTGTTCTACTTTTTTTCTAGGCTTGAGACTTTTTCAAGTGTCACGAGTGCTTTCAGCTTTTTGATACAATACACCTGTTATCTTCGAGATTTTTGAGCCTAGAGGCGATGCTTTTAAAAACACCCGACCCGTATTCACCTCAGAGTTATACGCAGAAAAAAAATGGGGGAAACAGCATGAAAAACCATAATGGCGGAAATGAACGGCACATTATACAAATATTTCTCTTGCTTGATATAAGCACGCTATACTACCATGGAGAATATATATATTTTTTTAATATATTTATCATTAATAAAAATTAATTTTCATCAATATGAGAAAAAAATAGAATGTTATTAAGATATTTAATTTAATTTAATTTAATTCGACCATGTATATATATTTTTTTTTCGAAGAAAATTAATTTTTTTTAGCATAAAAAAATTTAAAATACGTGATTTACGTTTTATTGATCTCGATATAGTTTTAGCTGTCAATGCACGCGATTATTTGCCCTATCTATTTCATTATGGCAAACAATTTCCCTTGTGTATCGTCGTCTTCTGAAACTTTTATGCCATATTTAATATGTTTGACAGGAAATTGAATTTTCTGTAAAATGGTTTTATCAATTTTTACCTGATCTACTTTCTTCTTAGACTAGACAAAATCTCTTATAAAAATAGTGTTACTAAGTGATGAAATCATGGAAATGATTGAGAAAAAAAATACAGATAAATTTTCATTTCTGTTTTTACACTATATTATATCGTTAATTTTTTTTCATAACTTAAAAATTTGTGAAATAAGTTATTTTTAATATCTCTAATTCAAGAAAAGCACAAAATTCGTGAGTGGCTTACTCCACTTTTACGACGTCTGACAACGCACGGATTTTTCTACTAACTGTCTGTGGACTTAAGGTAGTACATATGTAAAAAAAGTCGAGACAGATTTTTATAAAATTTCGACAAAGTGTTAATTAGATAAAAATGTACAAGTACACAAAATTCAAAAATGATTGACTCACACAATTTTGAGAAAATTGGCCTCAAAGTTCAGTATTTCACATGGGGATCCCTATACCAGGCGTTAAGTGAGTATGAAATCTGTTTTACCGCGCGGATCGCTACAAAAGATTTCATACTAAAATAACGCCTAGTATTAAAGATCCCCATGTAAAATACTGAACATTGAGGCAAATTTTCTCAAAATTGTGTCAGTCAATCATTTAAAAATTTTTATCATTTATACAACTTTATCCAATTATCACCTTGTCAAAATTTTATAAAAATTTGTCTCAACTTTTTTTACTCATGTACTACCTTAAATGAGGGAGTAAACCTCAAGTATACAGTCTCAAAATTATGTTCATATATAATTTTTCGTACATAATTATATTTTTGCATGTATTTTTTCCACATATGAAATTTTTCTTCAAAAGTTCTGAAAGATTCTTTAAAGTTGATTTTCCTTGATCAGCTTTTTTGCTATAATCAAAATTACCTCCACATCGGGACGAAAAATTTTTTATGCATCGCTATATCAGGAAAATTTCGAGATTAATATATATATGTATTAAAATCGATACCGTAACTGATGATACGCGTTCGTGGGAGCACATTCATTTTCTTTTTGATTACTTTGCGCTCGGTTCACTTCCACCACGCGTATGTTTCAGATATGCCGGAACATTCGAGGCGCACCGATAAGTCGAACACCGTGTTCAATTTCATGCTCTACAGCTTGTTGAGCCGTGACCTTAATGACGTTAAACTGTCAGTTATATTTTTCATTGTCAAATAAACGCCCGTCGTTATAAGCTTTTTTTGTGCTATATTAAGGGGTTATGTAGGGGAAACTAGACGCAATTGAAACAAAGTGCCAGTTGAAACACTGAAGTCGTCTTAAAATCGGTAAAGGATCATATATCAAATTTTGATAAATATTCATGCGAAGAATAACACAACAATGCGTCAACCCAAATTTTTTTGTAATAACTAATATAGAACAGTTGGAATAAAATATTTGTTATTTTACGTTTTCGAAAGTTACAGGCATTACTGTTTCCTTTTTTCTGATTTTACACTGATTACTTATTACTCATAAATTTGAACGATATATTACGAAAATGAGTTAAATAAATGAACATTATCCGTAAAATTCTTTAAATCTTAAAATTCTTAAAATTCTTAAAATACTTAGAATTTGGAATTTTTTGATTCAAATGACGACTATTTAAACACGAATTTTGGATTTTAAACAGAAATTCTGACACTTTGAAAATATCGTTTTAAGAAAAACGCGTTAAAAGTTAAACAACTGGCACTCCAACCAATGTTTTTTTTTACTTTCCAACGTTCCGTATTTTCCAGAATATTTTCCGCATTGGTTTGACGTTTTCCGGAAATATATACTCAAATAGCTACATGTTAAATTTCAAAAACGTAAAAAAAAAAGATTTTTCGAAAATTCTAATCGGATATAACCCCTTAGAACGCAATAATTTTAATTTCACATTTAGAATAATAACACTAATAATAACAATAATAATAATAGTAATAATTGTAATAATAAAAACTTTCATTTTTTAACGTCACAGGATTTTTTTCTAATAGAACCTTTTAAAGAAAAATACGGTTTGAAATTGAATTGGACGTGTGTGTACCTATATATACGCACAATGGATTCTTATTTTAATTATTACAATGAATTATGCAAAAGGTTAAGAACCAGCAAACGACTCCTAAAAATTTTTTTATCGTACAGATTTTAGAAGAGATTCCTTAGACCATAAACACTAATTCTTTTCAATATAATAAGAATAAAAACTTTAAAAAATTAACTTTTTCGCAGCACTCTTAAATAAATATTTATGTCATTAAAAAACTATAAAAAAAAATTAATTCGCGATCATCTGCACGTGAAAATATGTACTTACGAAAAACCAATAGTTCTTTGCGTGAGATGTGACATATCAATTTCGAATAAAATTTGTAAATAACGTCGATATCAATTTCACGCCATTTCAAAACTGAATTTTACCTCCCCGGATGCTTTTGGCAGCTTTGATCACCAGTAATTGGTTTATCTGGCGATCATGAAGCTAGTAAAAGCTTAAATTTTGAAATATACTCCAAACGCATTGAATTTAAGCTTAAAACTAATATTCCAAACATTTATATTTCCTCATTTTGACTTTTTTATACGAGATTTAATATATTTCACAACATGAAATATCAAAGTTTACTTATAAATGTATAAATGTCACGAGTCATGATAGTATAAGTGAATTTATAACACGACGCAACGCAACGCGTGAGCACCACATTTCCATTAATTAACGTGTCGAGTTTCCGCCGCGAGTTTTCTTGCATCCTCGATGCAACGAGTGCCAACTTTGCGTTAATTAATTGATGAATACAATAATAATAATAATAGATAAAAAGAAAATATTAACTCCAAGAGATCACTTTTATACTGAGTGATGATAATACGAGCAAATACACGAATGTGAGTTTAAATAAAGCTTTTGCATACCAGCAAACCTCTCGGTGGTTTTCAGCATGCCGCCCTCGATCCACGTGTGCAAAAGCATTTTCCCTCGACGCTCAGATATATAGCCAGCACCCGAGTGTGCAGCTCCCCGCCATATTGCTCGCGCAAGTGTGTGCATCCCTCACATATACACACAGAGCCAGATCTCTTCGGGAATTGCGCATTTTGTCGACTATGCCCGGCTCTCAACTCGCTCTCGTTCCTCGACGGAGAATTACATACGTCACCGACTATATTACTCGCACACTGAACGCATAAATTCATTGTTTTGTTCCCTTTCTCGCCAAAAAAATTCATTGTTTTTTTATTTAATATATACACAGAAAGTTTTATTTAAACCGTTTTAAAATATAGAAAATGGGAAAATAAAATAAACAGTTATAGCGGAGGCAATTATCTAAATCTAAGTGATAAATTTTGGGTTAGATAAAAGATGGTCAAATGATAACACACCCCTATGTGTTGGAAAAAATCCTCCTAACCCCTCCTTAATTCTGTTACCCTCGCGCTATGGAGTTAAGTCGCCAAAAATATAGAACTTTTCAGCAGAAAAAAAGACAAAAAAGGGCTCAAATTGATAGTGTAGCAATAAAAAAAATTCTAATGAATAGAATATCTGGTTAAAGGTGGGATCAGTGATTTTAAAAAATTTCCATTTATTTATTTAATTAATTTATCATTTCTGATTTTTTATGTATAGGAAAAAGAGGAGCAAAATGGATTTTTTAAGATAATAATGATTTTTTAACAACCAAAAGTATGGAAATGCAGTGAGTAGAAGCTTGTTTTTAAAAAAAAATAGTATTTAAATAGTATCGTTAAATTATTGCTTATGAAATACAGTTTCACTGTTCTAAAATTAAAAATACCCGCAAAATGAACTGTGAATATTCTGGAGCGGGGGGGGGGGAATTTTTCTATTTTACTAATAAAAAAAAAAAGTTTCAAAAGAACCAATTTTTCAAAGAACTAAGGAACCAGGAACCCATTATTTATTAATTGTTTGATTTAATAAATATTATTATTTTATGACTGACCAAAAAGTAATAAAAATGAGTTATTTAAATAAATAAAAATATACAGTCATATATTTAAAGATTTTTTTTTTGCCTTATGGCTTGAAGGGTGCTCAGTCGCTTAGATCATTGCACCTTGATCCACTGCAGGTGGTCTACGCCGCCTCTTAGAGAGAAATTGGATGACCATCAAAATTTCAATTTTTGAAAATTTTTTTTCAACGACTATACTTAAGTGAATTGATGAAAAATTGCGAAAATGAGTGTATTGTTTAATAGTTTATGTATGTTATTAAAAAAATTTCAAACTATAATTTAAAATTGAATATTTTTCGTATACTAGAATCACCACCAGAACGTCCTTAAATTAGGAAGAAAAATTTTTTTTTTTTTCCCCACTCAAAATTAAAATCTACGAGTGGAGTAGTTAAAATTTCTCCTTACTGCATGAGTGCATATGTAAAAAGTGCTGAAATGCTCGAACGTCCTACTTTTTCCCACATAGTAAGTAATTTTTCATATTTTCAGAGTGCAATTTTTTTCCGATAATTTTCTCAGTAAGTACAAAATTTAATTTAACTGATTATACTATTAGTTAATTTTTTATTTTTTAGAGCAATAATTTCACATTGATATCAAAGGATTCTTAGTGTTGCAGATTAATATCTGATTCTGTCGGGATAATAATGGAGCACTGCTTATTTGTGGTGTATAATTGAGATTGATAATTACTGCACCACAAATAAGGGTAATATTATAGTTGCCCGTATATTCTAGCGTCTGTCTATGATTTCTATACCATATGCTATATATATATCCGTGTCTTCTCATCGAATTAAAAAATTAAATCAATCGCAATATAAATTAATCTAGAATATATAAATTATAATTAACTTATTACATTTATTTCTATTAATAATATCAAATATTAGAACTATTGTAATTTTTAAACATTGTCATTTTAAACAATCATCAAAAAAAAAAATTCAACTCTCCGTTCTATAAAAAATTATGTTTTTAATATATTGTTGAGAAAAGTTTGCAATTTTGAATACAAGTTTATGATCTTTAGTTTAAACAATTTGGAAAAGTGCTTTACATAAGTTTTTCTCTTCATCGGACACCACCGTTCGATTTATTGTTTCAAAAATTTTTAAAATAATGAACTTTTTTTTTATATTGAAAAATTTTAGAAAAATTCAACTATTTTGAAAATTAAATTTAAAAGAACTTTCTTAAAAAAAGAATTTTCCAAATTTCCAATAAGAGGCCATCTATAAATTTCGTCACATGAATTTTAAGATTTTTTAACCCCTCTCCCCGTCCGTGTCACATGTGGTCATTTTTGGAATTTCCTCCCCCTGATGTGACGCTATATATTTTTTTAATTTATTCATGTATTTGAAAAAAATCAAATGAAAATTGTAATTTCGAATTTTTTTATTTTTATTCTATATAATTTTTAATTAAATCAACATAAAGTCAAATATTTCAGATAGCAGTTTGTGAACGATCGGAATTTACTCTTTTTTTTTTTCCTTTAGTGGCTTGAAGGGTGCTCAGTCAGTTTAATCATTGCACCCCAGCCCGTGAATTTACTCTTAAGTGTTAAAAGTAACGCTGTAAGATTTTATCGACTCCCATACATCATCGAAAAGTTACTGAGCACTAAACAAAATACGGAAATGGTTACTGCAGCAAAAGAAAATATTGCAAAGTCAACAAAAACCCGTCAGCTACCGCATACATTAGCTGTCAAAGCCATCTGTAATGCTAATTCAGTAATACTCTAGCTGCTATATTGGAAATATTTTTTTCCTCCACCATCTAAACAGATGGTTGCAGCAGGTACTCACTTTAATTAAATATTTTATTACCCTATATATTAAAAATATTTACTCTCTAAAATGAGACTTTCAGAAACAACAAAAAATCCCGAACGGTAAAAACTAATTTATTTCTCTATTCACATAGTCAAAAAAAACCAGTCGATTCAAAAAAGCTTGAAATAACTTTAATAAGTTTTTTTTAGTAAAAACAAAAAAAAATTCAATCAAAAATCCTGTGAACAGACGTAAATTTTACGGTTTGACCCGGAGCTCAGAGTGGTATACTTTGGCCAGCATGTAAATTTCCCACAACTGTCATGCTTCCAACGGACCAAACCGTAAAATGGCCTAAGCGAGTGAGTGGTAAAAAAAAAACAGCCAGCCCTAAAACACCCAAGAGCTCTACAGTTTCAAACGGTAAAATTTCGTCCACAGGATTTTCGACTAAATATAGCATGCTAAAATGAAGTCGAAAATCAACTGATTTCTATCAACTACGAATTATTTATTAAAGTTTAATGTACTTACCTGAATATAACGATCATTTGACCACGGTGATATCTCTCTAGAGCAGACAGCGCAGAATTGTATACCTGAAAAGAAAAACAACGGTGATTGGCTTGTCAAAGTATTGTCATATAAGTAATAATCACACGCTCATATACCGATAAATGTTTTTGAAACAAGTTATCCTGGCAGAGGTATGTTGAGTAAACAATATTTGATATTTGATGTGCATTTTATGCAAGTTTAGTTCTATTGTGTGAGATGAAATAACACAGAGAGACATATTTCCGATATGGCGAGTGGATGCGAGGGAAAAAGGTATCCAATTACTCTGCGATCGATAATAATTTACATGGCACATAGAGAGGAAAGCGTGGGAATATATCGAGAGTAGACTCATCCAGTGCTGCTTGATAATCACTATTTTCGTATACGTCATCAGCATCGATATCAAACTGACACGTATTGTATCTCAAACTTGCTCGAGTATTCGAGTTGTCCGTGAGGAAGATGGAAGCAGGAAGAAATTGGATAGTTGACCGTCCTTTCAAGTGAGACACTAGATAACTCAACAAGACACCATAGTTGAATGAGTCAACGAGGACAGTACATATACGCACTATACCGTAAAATGAATCCCTCTCTGACCGTTGCAGAGTGTGTTTAACGAACATAAACAGAGAAATGTCAACGACACTGCTAAGCATCTTGGATCAAAGTCGTGATAGGTTGCCTCATTGGCTTCGGAAGCATCTATGATAACCTATTCAGTTGACCGATCAGCTACTGGAGTCATAAATAATCCGTTAAGTTCAGGAAATAGGATGAACTATGAACTTTTGAAGGTCACACGAGCACAACCTTTTCGTTTGTTTCTATCAGACTGCCTCGAGGCGTCTTGTGAGTTCCTGGAACGCGTAGGCGGGCTCGGGTGGGGGGGGACGAGTGAAAGGACAGATGTGGACTCTGTTGATAGGTTGCGGAGAGCTCGCCCCTCTCCGGCCAATTCACGCACGGGGATCATGCCAATTGTAATGATATTGCCCTGCACACTGTCGACGTTTTCATTATATGATCAATTCCAATATGATCAATTCCAATTTTTTTTCGGCGTAAACTAACCCCTCTTTTGTCGCCATTTACCAAGTTTATTGGCACCGTTGGGCGTTCAGATATTGCCTGGAACGGATTGTATTCGGGTGGGACTTTTATCCATTTGCATTTATGAGCGCAAGCACGGTAACAGGCTGTGGGATCTTCCCTTGAACCATCAATGGATTCTCTATGTCGGCTTTTTAGAGGAGCCGATAGGGTCCTCTGAAGTTGGGGTGGCTAAAAGTGGTTTTTGAAATTCTAGTCGTAGCATCAACATTCGAGCGTCAATTTATATAGATAAATTTTATTTGAAATTGATGTGAAGTGTGAATTTTTGATCATCTTAATTTTTTAAGATTTGACATATCGCAAAATTTGAATAAAAAAAATTTCATGACATATCAAACTATTGACAAATATCAAAATTAATTTTCTAAGCAAATAATTTTTTTAATCTTTATCGTAAAAAGTCGGTTGTTACGGAAATTGACGTCATATACGTTATCAATTTATTCAGTCGTTCATTGGCTACATTTAGTCGATAATGCAGTTTTCCTCGAAAATCCGAATTTCAGAGGGCGCAAGTGAAACTTTCAATTATAGTAAAAACACTTTCAAAAAAAATCTAGAAAAGCAATTTTCCAGTACCTACCTGATTGATATATTTTGAAAATATAATACAGCAGAAATTTCTCATTTTAAATATAAAAATTTCGTCATAAAAAAAAATGGTTTTACGCTGATTTTTACAAAAAGGCGGAAATAATGAAACAAAGGAAATAAGTCCATTTTTCTGGGTACATATTATTGTTGTTTCAACTGGAAACAACAGTTATCGCAAAGGAAAAATAAATTATCAACTTTTTATCCCCTTAATAATTGCAACAGCATATAAAACGTGATGAAAACGAATTGAAACACAAGAGTAATTATAAAACAACTTTGTCCAAACAAGCAATTTCTATTAAAAAAAGTATAATTATATAACAAACCCGAGTAAAAATATTCAGGCGTCCACACTAGAGCGATGTGGTCTCCACAACGAAAAAGACGCGAAAATAGTCACCCAAAGGCTGTGGGCGCCTATATTGGCGCTTTTTTGGTTGTGGAGACCAGTACGCTAAAGTGTGGACGCCTCGAAAAGGTACCCACAATTTGGGGTATCGCCCACAGTAGTCACCTGCATGTTGTGGGCGCTACTATAGGCGCTAGGTAATCGACATAGCGCCAAAATTCATTTTAGCGCTTTTTATCAAGCATGCTGAAATTTTCTAAGTCCGGTCTGGTCTTAGAAAATTTCAATCAACCCAATATTTTCCAAGTCCAAACTGGACTTAGAAAAATAATTGTCAGCGGTCTAAATATTTTCTTATATTATACATCATATACTTCTTGTCAATTGAAACAGCTAGGTGAATAGTTGGGCATTAAATAAATTTATATATGCAGTGAACAATATTTAAAATGTATATATAAATACGTGTTTATTTTGACAATATAATTACAAATAATATTATATATACCTATATAATAATATGTTTTTTTTTTTTTAATTTCCGTTATCCATTCTAATGAGCACTAATAGGCCAAGAATTATATTATTTCAAGTAACAGTTTACTTTTTATATAATATTTATTGTATGTTTTATTGATATTTATATGGTATGGCCTCCACACTAGCGCTTCCAGATTTCCGGGCGCTACTGCGGGCGCTATAGTGTGGGCGCCGAATCGCCGATAACGGCGCCTGGTCCGCGCTAGTGTGCGCGCTAGTGTGCGCGCCTGTTCGCGCTACTGTGGGCGCTAGTCACTTGCATAGCGCGCACAACATTGTGGACACCACTGAATATTTTTACTCGGGAAAATTAAACTCCATTTGTTATGAGAAGTTAGAAACAAACGAAAAATTCATTAACTTCATATAATATCAATAAATCGCCATATAATAATTTTCTAATACTCTGCTTTCAAACATCATCAAAGACAAGTAATTAAATTACGTAATTTCCACCAAATTTCACGGATGGCCAAGTTTTTTTTTTTTTGAAAATTCGAAACTACAAATTTTCTTCATAATTATTTATCGCTTCGACGCATTTCCTGCATATCATCCGTGAATGAAAGTTCACTTTGACAAAAAGTTTACAGAGAACCTCTGCGGTAACTGCTCATGCACTCTGCAACCAATCTGCCGTTTCTCGCGCGCGCGAAAACGTCCGAGTTCAATGTTAAATTGTCGAGCCTTGCAGTGTTATAAAGTTTGTTTTAGAGCTTCGGATGAGTTTTCGAATATTTAGTTGAGATAGAAAATTCTGTTTGTTATTTCGCTAAAATTTTCCAAAGAGAAATCTTGCAGAAATTTCGCTATTTTCGTGATTTTATTTCAGTTTTTCGCCATAACTTGATGAATAAACAACATAAAAAAAAATTTGACTGATCTTAAATAATTTAAGATTAAATTTCCTGCAGAAAATGCAGAACAAAGTTTTTTATATCTCCCACAGTTTTTGACAAATTTTGAATTTTTAAAAATTTTTATTTTTCAAAATATCTGGAAAACAAAGCAAAATATAATTGTAAATATAAAAATTGTAAATATAAAAATATAATTAAAAATTCATTCTTTATTTTTTGTAGAGAACTGAATTTCCTATCATCTGACTTCTATAACATTTTTTGGTATCTCAATTATTTACAGAGTTATTTAAAGATTAACAACAACAAAAATACACCGTTGTGACGATAGTGACGTGTTCTATCTAAGGATGAAAAAATTCGGGCTTTTTGAGTAACTAATAGGCTCTTGCAGTCTCGGAATAACCTTGCTGCAGCGTTCAGCGTAACAGTCTTTCCACAGAGCCACTATAATAAAACTCAAGTCCTTGAACCGTCGCGATTAGTCTATCGAATTTTTTTCTGAAAGACTAGTCTCTTAACTCTCTTAACGTCTCGCGAATCGCACTTCTTGAAGACTCGAATCTCGCGTTGTCTTTCCGATTCGAACGTTGCACATGCTTAGAAACGACAGCATGCCAACGAGAGCTTGGAGACTCTAACTTCCTCAAGTTGTCGTACCAAAATTTTTCCAAATTCTTCATGAAGAACTTGGAAAATTTTCAGCCGAGCCAGAGGGACTTGAAAAATTGCTGGTTGAACTGCTACCACAACGGATTTAGAATATATGCCTCAAACCATGCAATATTTCTATTAAACTTTAAATTTATAAATAATATAATTACGTATAATAATAGTTACATTCAATACATTTACTTGATCTAAATAATTATTTCGTTTTCTAATTATGCTCCTCAAATCGCATTTATCGCAAGATAATTATCAAGATTATTTTCGTTCATAAATATAAAAACTGAAAATAATAATAAATTCGCACGTTTATCAATATAAATAAAATCATAGAGAAAGTCGATTCAATTGTAATTACTTAGTTGAAATGTAAAATTACAAAATGTAATAATTTACAGCTGAAAAAAATTAATTAATCTATATTACGACAATCATAGTCGATCTAGACTTTAGTCTTTCTATTTATTAGAGCCTGTAGTCTCAACGATGAATTGTCTCTATATATGAGAGACCATACGCTTGAAACATTCTAATGTAGATAAAAGACTCTATGAGAGTCTCGAGACCTTAAACAGTGTCGCTTAGTGCCAATAGAGGGCCTGTTTAGTGGATAAAAAATTCAGTGTTTTCAGTCGCTCAATTTCAGTCTATGAAAGCCCAAACTTTTTCGTCCTGGGATACTGCAAACAAACTTGAAGCTGATGCAGCGACGTATTGAACGATGTGTCGTGCGAACCACATCAGAGTTTGCCGAGTCAATCGTGAATTTTACACGAGCCCATTGACGTCCATGTTGTGCCAAGACATCCGACTACAGATTTATCATGTCTAAAATCGATTTGCCATGTCTTCAATCAAATTGAAGAGTCTCCTCTGCAATGGAATATCCCGGGCAACATGGCTTTTCGTATTGCGAGATTAGAGAAATTGAGGGATTCTGTCTCGAATGGAGATTGCTGTTCAGTTTATGCTCAAAATACTCATCCATTACACTTGATAGAACGCGTTTCCCGGAGATGAATAATTTTGTAGAGTTAAGTCATATAGTGTACCATAGCTCAACGTCATTACTGAGAGAGCTTTTCCGTATTGCCCCGCATGTATTCGTATATGCTTTTCTCAGAGAGTACGCGTTCGTCTCTTCTAAGAGATTAGAATCGATGGAGGTGGCAGCGTGAGGTGTTGGAGAAAAGCCCAAGTGTCGCAAAGACTAGGTGGACGTCAGCTTTAGCTAATTCAAGAACTTGGCGGCGAGAAACTTCGCTATTACTCTCCGGAAGTCACTTAGACAGCCCGCGCTGCGTGCCGCCGACTGCGACGTCTTGCGGGAATTTAATGGAACATTATATATTATGAGATCTCAGTACAATCCAATTAGATGACGTGCAATTTCGCCGCAGAAAAAAAAAATTACATGAGAACTAAAGCGAGGTTGGAGTGATAAGGCAGACTGCAGAATTGTGTCAGTTGGAACAGTCGGAATTTAGATTTATTAAATGATGATAAATTCAATTTTTATTAATATCCCAAGTGAATAATCATAAAATAACCGCTGAAAAAAATAAAAACTCTGAATTATTCGTAGTTAAAATAAGTTTAAAAAAATTTAGTTGATTTTTTGTGTTGGTTTTTTCGTGATAACTCGGTAAATAAAAGAAATAATGAAAAATATTACTGAAAATAAATTATTTAGTATTAAATTCTCTAACGAAAAATGTTAATTAAATTTTTTCGTATTTCTCTTAGTTTTTGAAATATCGTTGTTTTTTTTTTTGAATTTTTATTTTATACAAATATCACAAAAACGAGGCAAAATATGAAAAAAATTTATTTATTATTTTTTATTGAAAATAAAATTTTCTATAATTTAACTCTCTTGTTATTTTTCGTTATCGTATTTATTAAGCGAGTTATCGTCAAAAAAACCAAAAAAAATGACAAAAACTCAAAAATTACCCCCTGCAAAAATTTGAGTGAAAAAAAAAATTTGTTTTTCTTTTATTTCTCTCGATCAGACATGAGAAATATCATTTTTTAAGATTGATTCAACTCACAAACTTGAAATAACCAATTTCGGCTGATGTAACGTCGGTTGTACTACTTATAAAACTTGAAATTCACTATAAAAACTCATTTATCATTTTTTTTAGCATGAATAATACATTTTTTTAGATTCTAAAAATTCTTAAAAGCCATTACATTGTGAGAAAAAAAATATTTTCTACATTCCATAGTTTAAAAACTAAAATTTTTGTTGCATTTATCAATTCCATCGAAAGGAATTGGTTTTAAAATTTTAGTTCTTATACATAGTATATATATACTGATGATGAGATCAGTGATAAAGGGCGATTGGATGAGTCACTTAGAAGCATGAGTAACTGAAGTCACGTCGTTGGATAACTTATCTTGGTCTTCCGCGTGACTGCAGATGAGTAACGTGTCCTCTCGATTAAAAACTTGCCTTTTCTGCAGAAACGCCATCTAAGAAATCATTCTGCTAGGTCTGCAGGTGTTCAATGGATACCATTAATACTGGATGAAGGTGATGCGAGGTGAAAAAGTCTGATCGACGCATATGATGCGAGGTGAAAAGGATAAAAAATATACGATAATTTTCCGATCCATATAGACTGATGCGCGTCAGACATCTCGATTTTCGTGATGAAACGTCTTTGAAATGGCGTCTAAGTATGAAAACGCTTTTTCGCAGCAATGAGTTTAATTTTAAAAATTATATATTATTCCCTTTAATACCGAGAAATAAATAAATAAAATTTTAAACAGTGAGGTAAAAATTATTGGTAAATAAGCAAATGATTGCAAATTCTCGCAGTCGTGATAAAAAAAAAATAGTAGTACGCTATAAATCGTTACACTGAATTACTGGACATAAAAAAATCAAAATTTATTTAACTTGTGAGAATGTTTCTCAAAATAAATGCTGTGGAGTTTTTATTTTTTTATGGATTTTTTTATATTATTTGTATAGCACTTGGAAGCTTTAAAACGCTAATTTTTTTTTTTTTTTATGGACAAATTTGATACTGTAAGAAAAAATTGAAAAAAATTAATTAATTAAAACTTGACAGTCTTCCATCCAGAAACATCTTTTATGTTTAATCGATTTTCATTTTTTTTTTTTTGTTTTAGTAACGATTACAATCGACGATTATTATTGCCATTAGTTGAAAATGAAGTATTTCCTGGTTTTTTTAATAAAACCCCAAGAAAAATACCTATATGCTATTTTTTTTCAGTTAAAAAATTTTGCGAAAAGTTTGAAATATTATCGTCAATAATTCTCATGTGGAAAATCGAGGGTTAGTTGGTTTAGGTTATAACAAAAGTAAGGCAGATAAACGTATTCGAGAGAAACAAGGACTTGGGTATATACACTGAATACAAATGCCCCAATTTTTTCAGATAAAAATAATAACAAAGACCGAAATGCTATTATATTATTGATAAAATAATTAAGAACCCTACTAGAATGATTAGACCACAAGAATGGCAGCTGGAAACGCGGGAACCCGACTATTTATCAACTTTTTAAATGACAATTTTTATGTGGAAGGAGATGAAATTCCCCCAGTTTGAATATGCCACGAGATTGCTTGATTAACAATTTTGGAGATCAAGGTTTTTAGCCTTGGGGACATCTAAAATGTATCGTCAGCGATATTTATCGATTCACATGTTTTTCAAAATAATTTTTATGATTTACAAAAATTTTAAGTGCTCAACACCTACTGTTTTTCATTTACTTCAATAATCAATGATTTATTGTTATTTTTTACGACCGTCCATTTTTTTTTTTTTGGCGTATCGACTCGATTCCGGTCGCAATTTTTTTATAAAAGCCCCCAAAATTGATCATAATCTGTTTATTTATCACTATAGGGCCAGGAACTTCATATGGAAGGGAGAATACTATAACACATGTAAAAAAAAAAAACAAAACCAAAAAAGAGTAATACGAGTGATCGTCAATTTTCGCTTATCATAACTAAAATAATATTTTTTCAATAATTGCATTTATATGGTTTTTAAATTTTCTAGATGGGCAAGTTTTTTTTTTATAATTTTTTCGCCGTAATTTATTCAATCTGAAAAATTTGAAAAATTGTCAAATGCCTGCTAATTTCATTTTAATAAAAAATAAGACAAATTTTTAGATAATAATTAAGATTTTATTCAAGACTAAATTCAAATCAAAAAATAAGACAAAATTCATAACACAAAACTCCAGATGAAATTGAGAATAAAAAGTTGCTGTCATCTGAACTTTAAATTTGAATATTACTGATTACTGAATATTACTGATCACACGTATTACTCTTTTTTTTTTTGCATGGCTTAGTATTTCCATTTCTTACGAAATCTCTGGCCGTATTTATCACCAAGGCTCTTTGGTATTTAAAACTCGCATAAAACTCTGTGTATTTTCCGAATTATAAACAAAAACTACCACAATAGAAAGTTCCTATATATGATTGCATTTTTCCGACATTCAATTATATTTCAAAAATAAATCATAAACTTTTTATGTAAATAATAAAAAAAGGTGTGCTAATATTGTTTCACCGCATGTATTTTTTTCTATAGTTATTGCAAGGTAAATAAAGAAATCATTTATAATACAAGTGTGTCAGCAATCATTTATATTTTTGACACTATAATCAGCAGAGAGCCTGCTCAATAAAATCTGAAATGAAATGAAAACATTTATGCCGATAGAGTAGTAAGAGTTTGCGCATTCAAATGTGGTTTTCTCTCAAGGGGTATAGAAAAAAATTGTCAAGCTCAACGTTTTTCAAGCGCACACACAACTCCCTCAGGAGGTCGACAGCTGAGAGTATTCTTCCTGACATTCTAGTTCATTGCCAAAGAAACTCTGCCGTCGAAGCGTTCTCTGAATGTATCTTTTCCCAGAGGTGACTTGCGTTCTGTTATTCGCGACGTTTCGTCTAACGATCAGTCGAATGAGATGACAAAAAAAAATCCATGTCAGCCGATATTTCGTTGGAGAAATTTCAGTACTTTTTTACACTTGCTTTACAAGACTTTAAACTGACATAATTCTTGGGAACTTTCGTCGATACAAGTATAGTAGCACACTCATGTATTTATTTTTCCCGTCAAGTTGCCGAGCACGAAGTCTCTTCAAAGTGCTCTTATACTAACCTTTCAATGCAGTCGTTGATTTTTATCGACAGCATCCGTGATCATTTGGGTTGTTGTGTGTATAGAATAGCAATAGAAAACTTTGCGAAATGAATTACACAATTTTCCTCGGGTTTTTTCGACCTCGACGATTATCACAACTCGCGCTAGCGGCATTGATTGTTGTTGCAACATTTTCGTCCTCGATTCTACGACGTAAAGGAGCCCAGCAGAGCCACTAACCGTATTTTACCACACGCGCCCGTCGGACGCCGGAAGCGTTGCGAGTTACCGACATCGTCGACCTCGAAATTTCCTAGGTATAGCCCGCTTTATAGCTTGCACCGAGTATAAAGTCAACTTCGAAGTCACAAATTTCTCAGGAGGCCACCAAGGCGGTAATGGACGTCACAAATACTTGGTATTATTTATAGATATGTTATTGTATATATCAAAAATACAGCTTCACTGTAAAAAAAAGTACGCCATTGAAGATTTTTAAAATCAGCTTGGCGCGCGCCATATTAAGCGCAAACATATTCACGCGCCGCGCCAATTTTAACAATCTTTAATGTTTTCATGACATGATTGTTTTTTGCTATTCAAGGAAAATCGTGCCTGATGACGTACATTTTTTACAACAAATTTTAGAATGATATTTTTAATAAATTTTGGAATTATAGACATTTAAGCGCATGTACGTGCGCTTTGGTTGTCAGAAAAATGTTTATAGTCGCTTGGTAAAAAATTTTGAATTTCATCGCATTTCTGACCTTAAGTTTTGAGGCTTTATTTTGTCCAACCGGATATTGCGAATAATAAAAAAATCCAATAAAAACAAACGGGTTCGGTTGTAATAATCGTCGTTTTAGTGACATTATAAGAAGAACTAGCAAAACTGTCAAAGGAAAGAAGATCTCCGTACCTTTTTAAACATGTTTAAAAGTATTGCTTCTGCTAAAAGACGACATTACCGCGAACATTGTCTTTTAATAGTCACAAGTACAAATTTTCATTTAATAACTCAAAATAATTATTTTAATATGTTTATTATCTTATTATTATGCATTATGATAATATTTACAATGAAATTGATTTTATAAAAAATTCTGACACATTTTTGAATCTTTCCCTACCGACTGCAAGCACTGTCACAACCGTCCTTGGGGTGTTGTCGGTTGTGACATTTTTTTTCTCTTGTATAATTTGCTTTTATGACGTAACTATTATATTTAGGGACAAAATATTAATTTTTAATGTAAGTAACTGTACACTTTACTATAAAAAATATTCATCTTGCAATTAACTGGATTCCTCTGAAAACTACTAGCCGTCAAAACCGTACCTAGTCTCCCCTACTCATTTGACTCAGCAGTTTAACGCATAAACGTCCTTAATGCACTAATAATTCTAATTTCCATAAAACTAAATAGTTTATTATTTTGAAGTTATCTTATTGTTCTGATTTCCGAGCTCGAAATAGGATCTACAGAAACTAGTTAAAGTTATAACTGAGGCATTGTTAGGACTGGACAATGGTTCGCATATGGCTTTCAGGTAATGCCGAAACTTGTCATTGACGTCGTATACATGCACAACTGTTTTTCAGTAGATTGTCAAAAATACCCACATATAAAGTTATATTTTAAATATTCTGATAGAAATTTGAAATGCTTTAACAACTGGTATTGCCAAATAATTAATCTATACATATATTAGAGTTTCGCAAAAAATTGAATATTTCTGTTTTTCGGATCTAGTATCAAAAAATAATAGTTTATCATTTATTAAGAGCCTTCTAAACAAATCAGCCCGATACAAGCGTTTTTAGTGGTCGTTTACGAATTTTTAACTTTACAAAAATGGTGAAAATATCATGTATTAAATTCAACGAAGTATAATTTTGCAATGTATCATTAAACGCTCTGCTTTCCACTTTTTTTTTGAGTTTTTTTTTAAGTTGGAGAACTGAAAAAATTCGCAATCTGCTGGCGTCCTCTAAAAGACCACCAACTACCGCCTAGATTCGAAACCTTTGTGTGGAGTTATACTTTATAAAGTCTGAAAAGCACCTGAAAAAATTTTCAACCTCTTACGCTCAGGACAGCGGGTGTACACAACAGCTATAGTAAAAATATATGTTTTATCTTTATTTACTTGCAGGCGTGAGACAATATTAAATTTATTTCTATCTGCATACATATGCTATACCGTCTAAATTCGTTTGGTTCTGGTGCTATCATGTATACTAATTTCGATATGAGACTCTGTCAATATTAATAATCAGGTGAATGCCCTTTATTTTGATGGAACATTAAGCTCAATTCATCATATGACAATATTATCAATTTCATGACATTTCAATGTCGATATTGTTTTCCACGATATTATGAAAATTACTAGAGTATAAGTCTTCCTATTATATACAGATTATGTTCACTTTGAAATTCTGTAGCCTCAAAATATCAAAATCATGATTATAATTATTAATTTGACTAAAAAAAGATGCAGTCAGCTATATAAGAAAAAAAAACTAAATTTGAAGAGAACTGAAGAAATCATCAAATCATCAAATATTAAAATGCTCAAAATATTGAAAAAAAAGGGGAAAACAAATAAATAAATGAAATAAAATATTGAAGAGACTTTTTAGCATTTTAGGTAATTTTTTTACAATGTTATTAACGTTATTTTTGATATATAAAGCAGTCGATCTGATGAGAAAAATCAACCGAACACATCTTATGTAAAGTGAAAAAATTCTCACATTAAAATTTACGTAGAAAATATGATACAGAAACTGAGACATTTACTCATGAATCATGAAAATAATCAATTTGCATATTAGCATGGAATTTTTTAGTTCAAGAGAAATTCTTTACAAGATAAAATCTCTTAAAATGTTAAAAAAGTCATTTTTTAAAATTATAATAATAATTTTTTAACAAAATTATCCATCGAGTTTTAAAATACCACAAATATGACCGTTCGCATTTTTGATAGAAATGAAATATTAATTAATTTTTTTTTTCATTATCTGTTAAAATTTAATATTAAAATGTTGAAAACCCGTTTACTCATTACACAAGACAGGTATTCACGAGAATTGATTATCGTCAATTTTTTTTTTAACTCTTGTGTTATGCCTTGTTTTCATTAAAACAAAAGAATTTTTATATCGATGATAACTATATATAGACCGATATTCATCATAACAAATCCAGCGTTTATAAATAATCTGATAAGCATATATTTTTTACTAAATTCACTAAAATAAAAAAAAAAGAAAAACACAATATAGACGTATCGCTAAAAAATGGTGACTTTTATTACTTCCAAATATCTTGATAAGGATGCGAGTAACATAAATTTTGTTAAATACCTTTTTTATAGGTAATAAAATTCTCTACAAAAAAGGTTTCTTGAGAAAATTTTCCATTTTTTGTTGTTTTAAAGATATTTTCATTTTAAACAGCAAGTTAATTTTACATCAACGTCTTTTTAAAATGAAAAAAAGTGTCTTTTTTTAAGAACTAATACGTTGGTTGGATACATGTGAACGGCAGATTTTTTTCAGTGCACCATCTATATCATTTATATTTCCAATTAATTAATTGGTTATTTAAAAAAAAAATTCCATCGTAATTATACGTGGATTCGTTTTAGTTTGACTTTTTTCTCCTTGTTTTTTATTTTTTCTCGTCTTTGAAGCAATGCCGATTCGCAGTGCGGGATATATTCTCAACAGTCGGCCATACAAAGCGAAATATTTAACAGCTTAATTTATTTCACTCGATTTGCTTGGGTCTGCGGGTAACGTCTGCATTAGTATATACCTAGATCTTCCCTCCTCCGCTTGTAAATTCACTTGCCCTTGTTTCTGTAACGGTGACTTTTAAACTTCTCTTGCCGTATACACGCAGACGAGACTTTTGGTAAATTACTCGGCGCGGCAATGAACCCAGCATCGATGCTTTTATACACTTCAACTCACTTTTTGGCCTTTATTGCTGTACTTTCGTTACTTATTTTTTTTTATTCTTTGCTTCCTCCAGAAGAAAACTAACCTCATTTGTTTTCCGACGGTCTTTTTTGTTTGCATCATTCGCAGAATTTATTTTTCTTAGAATACCCAAGTACTACTGTGGCACTTTGTCACGATTTATATCACGAGCTGAGATTTTCCTCTCTCTTATATATTTGGCGCCTCAATTTGTCTTTTTTTTTTTTACCCTCAATAATAATATATACATCCGTAGAAAATTTTAAACAAAGTGTTACATGATTCCCATCGCATTTTTATTCATGCCTCACGATATTTTTACCGCTGTATATCGAATTATCGATTCGGCAAATTCCATTTGCAACAACTTCGAACACAGAGGACGTGTTTGGTGGTCGTTTAGCCCGGCGAGAAATTTATGTTGCATCGCACACAATCTCGGTGTGCACGCGCGCACGAGGCTACTGGGAAAATTGACCAAGTTAAACACACAAAGTAAAAGAACATCTGAAGCAAAGATCTTGACCTGAAGTTACCCCACTGCACCGCGTGTACACTTCTGAAAGGAAAATTAAATATTTAATTCGAAATATAATTGAACCTCCTGTATATGTACTAGATTGCACGTATTTTTCACTCGCCGTCTAAGATATCCCGTGCCGTTGAAATAAATTCAATTAATTCACTCCGTCAAAAAGAATGAAAAATTTGTGCTCTGTTGAAAAAAAAAAACGAATTTCATTTAAAGAGTTTCGATGACGACATGAAAAAAGTTTCTTGGATTTGAAACTTTTGTCAATTAATGGTCTTATGATCGAGCATGTATGGTTTAAATTTTAAATCATTTCACCACCTGGTTAATGAGAAAATGTGACTTGAACTTGCGATTATACGCCGCTATGGCCATAAAAGCCTATGTATCAAGAGCTATATTTGAATTCCCAATTTCTCGTAAACGAAGTGGACGAATTGAATAAAACTTGAAATATAGCTGCAGAAAAGACAGAGCAAAAAATGGTTAGTTTTTTGTTATGCTGGAACTTTTTTAATTTTTCGATTTTTGAAAATTGATTTTCTAATCAAGGAATTAACAAAAAAGTTTTTATAATACCACTTTTGGATAGCCAATAGGGCACTTGAATCTAATAAAATCAAAATTGGGTCTCTGACTGATTTAATATCGAAGATACAACGTTTTGAATTTCTCTTATTTTGGGATAGCCATCGTAACTGCTTAATCACCTCGAAACGATTCGCAAATTTATTAATAGATTTATAAATAGATTCAAGTGCCCTATTGGCTATCCAAAAGTGGTGTTATAAAAACTTTTTTGTTGATTCGTTGATTAGAAAATCAATTTTTAAAAATCGAAAAATCAAAAAAGTACCAGCAAAACAAAAAACTAACTATTTATTGCTCTGTTTTTTCTGCAGCTATATTTCAAGTTTTTTTCAATTTGTCCACTTCGTTTACGAGAAATTGGGAATTCAAATATAGCTCTTTATACATAGGCTTTTATGGCGATAGCGGCGTATAATCGCAAGTTCAAGTCACATTTTCTCATAAATAAGGTGGTGAAATGATTTAAAATTTCAACCATACATGCTCGATCATAAGACCAGTAATTGACAAAAGTTGCAAATCCATGGAACTTTTTTCATGTCGTCATCGAAACTCCTCAATATGCATAACGATCTGACTTGCTAAGGTGGTAACTCTAACAAACTTTGTGAATTTGTTATTATTTTCTGATGCCTTACGTCATAAAGTCACTTCATCCCCTGAATAAAATGTGATAACACAATTATCAATCAACACCAAGTCTGAATTCACATTATTCAATGGAAATCTATGACGTAAACATTGCACGCTTTGCAACACACTATTATAGAATACTTTTCAATAAATAGGTGAAAACTTGAAAGTGATCGATAAAGATTTCTGGAGAGTTGAGCACAAATAATCATATAATTTTTCGTTTGACATTTTAAAGCAAACCCAAAATGTTTAAAAAAATAATGCACGACGAATTAAAAAAGCACATCAAGTATGTCACACGCAAATTCGCCGAAAAATTAACAAAAAACCACGAAAACTGCAAGATTTCGAAGTAAATAAACAAAAAAATAAAAAAAACTTTTTCATCTCTTCTGAAACTCATCCTCGATATTGTGTTTATATTTTTCAACTAACGGAACAGTGTAAATGGCATGGAGACGTTGTATACTCTGAGTTTATAAATTCGCATATGTAGCAACGTAAAGAGCTTGTGTCGTAACCGTGCACACATGACAGTCACCTCGACCTTGTCTCTCTGGGTAGCTATCTCTTTGTGGTTTGCTTTTTTTTCTCCCGTGAGAGTCCTCTAGCTATTTTTAAAAGCAACCGCACCTCCTCTGTCGCATGCTCGCCACACACACACACAATGTGATCTCTTTCGCGCGCCTCTTTCACCCTTCCATCTACCCCTATGGTCGGGAGGCTTGCCGTGCGAGAGATGTGTCTTCTTTAACACCGCAAGTGGGACGACACGTTCTCACTTTCGAGTAAATACCGCACGCAAACGTAGCCATGTTTTCTCCGGCAAATTTTCACCACCAACCACGCCATATAATCTTGCAAGTTTTGCTGGCACTGCTCCACTTTAACTCGATTAAGAAGGATGAATTGGTGGCCAAGGCTTGGTTAGAACAGTTCCTTCACCCCTTACGTAACGTCTAAAATTATCATTATTATGACAAAAATAACAAAGCAGACAAAAACGTTTACTCGTTCTTTCAGGTATCCCATTTTGCCCTGCATTCCCCGATAAGTATTTGAATTTTTCGATTTTTCAAAACTGATTTTCCGATTTCGAACGATACCGGAACCCTTTAACGGTGGAATATAGGTATTTTGATTTTATAGTCTTCACTCATTGGGAAAAGATGAAAATGTCACTAGAGTAGAATATTTTTATCTTGATCTTATTTTTTTCTATTGAATTTTTTTATATGTATCCGCGCCTTTTATTTTTGGTCTTATGGACCATTCAACAATTTTTTTTCTATATTTTTAGATTGAGATGCTTTGGGGTTCGTATTTCAAAAACGCAGAAGCAGATATAAATATTAAAATACAATATTTTTTTATTTTAAATATCAAATGTTAAAATTACTTTAAAATCAAAAAATGCAAATTGTTTCTAAGTGTATAGAATTGAAAATCACTTTTTTTTCATTTGATAACAAATTCAGTTGAAGTAAAAAAAATTGATACCTTCTTACAAGATTTTTTACTAATAAAATATTTGAAAAACTGGATTGATCAACTCGGATATTATTTATAGCAAAGCTTATAGGTTCTTATTGATTTTCGATATATACCTTTCGTTTAGTTATGATTTCATATAGAATGCTTAACTCTTTCTATTTTACTTTCTCTCCTGATAAATCGGTATATATCGTTAGGAAAAAAGTACAGCTATCACTGGAAATTGAACCCTGAAGTATATACTATTAATAACTTAGATAAAATAAATTAATAAAACTGTAGAAATTATTGTAGAATCGAACAGAAACGGACAATTGATTTTTTTAATATCGCGTTTTTAGGTTAATGGATTTTGTATATTGAATTTTGTGTTTTTCAAGGTCAAAGGCTATCATAAAATTTTTATTATTTTCCCACAAACTATGGGAGCAATATGTAGTATAGTGTAACGTACAAGTGCCACGCTTTATAGAAGTTATACAACTGTGCTTTCAACGAGTCGTCATCAGAATTGTTTTTATTCGGGACCATATGCTGCATGGTATCTTATTGAAAATAAAGATTTTTCTATTAGTATAATTGAATTTCCTTGGAAAATCCATACCAGCTGCATTAAGATATTCTAATAGCATAGTAACTATAGGAAAGAATTTTATTTTTTTCAATCTAGAAATAAATAACTAAATAAATTCACGAAAATGCAAATAAAACAGTATAGTGAATTGAATTCAAGAGATTTTAACATTTCTTATCTAATCAAAAATAACAACTAAATTAGTATTTTGACCGACTAAATAATTATAAATATAATTTTGTAATAACTAAAAATATATACCATTCCTTAGGAGCGATTATGCGATCGTTGAAACTCATAGAATTTAAAATAAAAAATTTATACAGTAAATAAGTGTATGATTTGTTAATTTACTACATTAACAAAATATATTCATGATTTTATCAACCATATAAGATGATTAAAACAATTAAGATTCGCAAGATTTGTCAACATATTTTCCCTAAATACCAATAATATCCGTATCGAATTTTCTTTAAGGAGGTTGTTGTGGCAACTCAAAGTAAAGATATCTTTGACTGAAATTTACATATTTTCTAAACAAAAATATTTGGAACCTGCATGCCAAATTGCAATGGATTTGACCGTCTAGTAACGCTAATATTGAGCGTTTAAATACCTAAATCTCCACTATATGGATATATATACACCGCGTGAGAATTCTCAAAAATTCAGGCTTGAATATTTTTAAATCGGTACGATGGATTAAGCCAACTATCAATGAAAAAACGTTCAGAATTTTAGGTAGTTTTAGCAGCTAAATTATTTGTTTCGATGTCTTTACTTTTGCATTTAAATGGCTTATATATACTATAGATCGCGCAACAACCTCCTTAATAGGCATAGCCTAGTCCGTAGAATTTTTAACTTGGTATAGATAATGTTCCTCACATATTTTTTAAATTATACAGCAGGTGACAGCACACGCTTTATTTTTTTGTTTTTGTATTTATACACCTGAATATAGGCATTTGTTGAAAAACGCGCGTTCGTCACGTGACGTGGACTGACCAATAATGAATCGTGTCATCAGCATTTCGATACAGAAATAGAATGGCTGAAAAGGATTAAATTTTTTCGTTAGTGCGTGTTATCGTGCAGATAATGAACTTTTCTTATCCGTACCAACGCACACGTGCTAAACAAAGACTCTGGGAATAACATATTGCTATGAATTTCACTGGGTTAAGGGCAAATCTAGTACTTTGATGTTTTATCAATTAAGTCAATCTTTCTTCAGTAGTTCTGAGATCGGATTTTGGTATTTAGGGTCATTTAAGTAAGTTCTGATATCATTAGAGATGCCAAGATCGTTACGGAGTTGTTGTGTAAGACTGCAGTTCGAAAATATAGGTGTTGAACTGACATTTCTTCGCTGCAGGTTGTACATAGGTTGGCGAACGATTTCTCAATGAGATGCCCATGTGATAAGGCAAAAGAGAGAATTAAATAGTAAAAAAAAAAACTAAAAATCAAAATTCAGACCTCTGCCTATTAATTGACCAATAAACGCAGGTATTGTCGTCAATTTTTCGAAATGACTATAAATGAAATGCATTTCTTAATACCTATCTCTGAAATAAAAATCAATAAATTGTTAGAAAAAATTTTGTATTTTTGAGTTGCAGGTGCGTAAGTTTTTATTTTCAAATGCTGGCTAAACCGCATTCTTATATCCTCATCAATCACACATTATTGGCGCTAACAAATTTACAAAATAAAAATTTTTAATAGTACATTTTCATTTTTTAGCATTTTAAGCATTTTCGGGCAAAATTTAATATTTACAACTTTGAAAAAAAAAATAGATAATTAAAGAAAAAATTTATTATAAAACCACAGTTTTATAAAATCCTGTTTTCGACTTGTTTAATTCAAAAGTTACGTAACCAAACATTTGCATAATATTTTCAATTAAAATATTTCACGTAAAAACGCCGTAAGTGTCGTAAAACTTCCCTTCACTGCTTCACTGCAATAGAGTCGTGTTTTTATCAACATTTATAGGTGTGGGAAGAATTTTTTTTTTTTTTTTTCATAATTGCAAGCACCAATTTTCAGGCTACACTGTAAAAATCCACACATTTTTCCTCAACTTAAAAAAATTTTGAAATTTTACAGTGAATTTATCAATTTTCTAATGAATTATTGTGCAAATTTTAATTAACTTTTATGTATTTTGACGTTACGCCACTATAATCAGAAAATTTTTACTGATTAATTTTTTTTAATGAGTGTGGGTAATCAAGTGTTGAAAATAATATATACATGTATAAAATTAATATACTATACATATAGGCGTGAAAATTAAGTTCGCTGAAATGATCTATCTGGATGAAATTAAACCCCTTAATTACCTCAAACTCCTGAAAGTTGTGATACTGAAAATTCGGGGATTACCACGAGAGTTAAATATTCACGAGGGCCTAGATTACTATCCCCTTGGTTATAAACCGCAGTCTGAATACAGTATACTTTCCGAATGAGGATAAAAGTAAAAGAGGTGATAAAAATACAAAGCACAAGTAGCTCCATCTCATCGTTAAAACTACGAGTGTTTCAACATCAAATATAGCATAATTTTCAATTGAAGAGATTTCAAAAGTCAACACATATACATTTTTACAAGAAAAAATTTTTTTTTACCAGCTTAAAATAAAAATAAAAATCAAATGAATTTCACAGACGTGAAGTATCCTCAACATACTATGTAAAAGTATATAACACACTTGACTGAATCCAACGAACGAATTTTTTCAAAAAGCAATGCCGCGAAAGCTGATATGCTTCTGTTTGTGTCAAACGCGCCACCTCTCGCACTCTCACATTTTATTCTGCTTATAAAGGCACTTTCCAAAACTCTCGCATCACATCTGTATATATACAATTTCTGCAGCGTGTGCTTTCAACACTTTTGTGTTCTATGCTCAAAAAAAAAAAACCTTGTGTTATACGTTGGATATTCTCCAGAGCAAATGTGAAACCCAAAAAAAAATAAAACAAAAGACAGCACGGGGTACAAAAGAAGAAAAAAAAAAGTGGTTACTCCTTACTACTTTTGGCAACTGTCTTATACCACTTGGCTGTCCCAACGACTACGACCTGGAATTTATGCATGAATTCGTGACTTTCAGTCACATTTCTTCTCAATTTATACATCCATTTTTAGTTCTACTATTTAGTATAGTGTTTCCTTCTTATCTGTATAAGTTGTAACAAATGGGGTTATTTATATTAGATGTGTTACTAAAGCAGTTCTATTTATGGCAACTTCAATCGATATATTTATTTTAAAAAGTTTATACGCAATAGAATAAAAAAAATGCTTGCCTATAGTATGACAGTGGCGTACCATTGAAAGGTGCAAGAAAAGAGGGAATTAAAACGCATCCAGAAATAGAAGAGGAACAAAATGAAGCACCTAAAATAATAACGAACTTTTAAGAGCCAAAAATAAGAAGAAAAAAAACGTAGTAAAAGCTCTCTACAGAGCAGACAAATTTTTTTAACAATTAAATAATAGTTTATAAGACATTTTACTGCATTATCAAATTTTTCAATCTGATTTTCTAGAAATTTTTTTATAAAAATACTCCAAATGAAATTTTATTGTATTAAAACGTTTTTATACATAATATTAATTGACTATTACCCCATTTTGCTCGAAATTCCTCTAGTGCTTAAAATAATATTATGAGCTTTAATAGGAACTATAACTGAAAAACTTAGTTAAATAAATAAACAATATCCCTAAAAGTATATATATAAATCTGTTTATATTGTCTGTGGTGTCGATTGTGAGAGCGTCTAAAAATGCCATTAAAATGGTCTAAAAATCTTCAAATTCAAAAAAATTTTAGCGTTTTTAATTGAAGGCAGTCTCCGCTATTCAGTTTAGTTTTTATAAAAAATTATAAAAAATTATATTCCAACAACCTGTTAATAATTGAGTTGACATAAAACAACAAAAAAAAAATTATAAAGTATATAAAGCTTTTTATAGCACCCTGGAATAATAAAAAATTTAAAATATCCAAACCGAGTTTTGCACTAAAAAAAAAAGAAAATGGATCGTTATTTTTCCATCTATTGAGATTCCTCCTCCATATTTTTTACATTGCGCTATAAAAAGTAAAAAAAAAAAAAAAAACACACACACTATTGACATAGAAATGGATCTTAATATAGTTTAGGGGCTTGTATGGGTATATTTTATATACTTTGAAAGTATTTTTTTATATGAAAATATGAATAACAATAATGCATTAGCCATGCGAATAAGACAAGGGCAAAAAGTATATGTAGTTGCACGGATGAGAAAGCAAAGTCTATCAGTTTTATACGCTTTAAGATCGATATTTGTTGCAGGAATAGTAGCAGTATCCACCCCATAAGCTCGCAATTTCTGGCGCATAACTCCAACGAAGCTCGCAGCCACTCTAGCGGCGTCTGCTTTCATCCCTTATACGCTTTCTCCCTCGGGCCGTTTTCACGTTCTCAACAAACGGCGCAGAACGATGGTTTTTTATTTTTTTTCTGACGGCTTAAAAATTTTATCAGCCGAATTTTGTTCCCGGCAAGTGTTCAGTGCACGGGGAGCAGTAAAATATAATGGCTCATTCCATTGGAAGTATGATGAACCCGCCGAGCATCTTCCATCGCATCTCCAGAGACCGAGACGAGAGTTTTGCCGCTGGCACGTCGTGTTCGTGACGGGATTTACCAGAGTTTCTTAGTCGCCTGCGTCTAGGAAACCTCAAAGGTATATGTATTTATACGCTATACACATTTTCCCGCAGCATTCTCTGTTGTTGGACAATGAGGTGTACGATAGCAAGTTCGAGTGATGAGGTGAAGGGTCGAGAGAATGACAAGCGCCTGGGCTTGCAGGCAAGTTCCGACGACGACGGGCTTGTCCGTGGCTCGAGTTACAACTCACTGACTATTTCAGACCGCTGTCTAACTTTGCCAGACTCTTGCTTGTGGTGTATAAAGTACCTACCCCGCACGGCCTGCAGTTATTTTCCCCCCGAGTTACCTACACTAATTCAATTTTACGATAAATAATCGCACTGTTTGCGTATAATCTAATTATGTGCTGGGACTCGTGATCAAAAGTGCACGCGATCATGTGGGACTGATAAAACACGCAGAAAAATCACTAGCTATAAATTCTATTAAAAAATTGACATTTCTAATTAATGAAGACATAATTTTAGATGATAAAACTAATAAGTAATTGAAATACCGAAAAAAAGTTATTTTTCTTTTAAATGCGACTTAGATTATCATTAAGAGACTTGAGAGTCTCACGCCAAGCACGGGCGTCAACAGTCATGCTGATAAAAGTGCGAGACTTCCCGAATATCTGTATAAGAGGTATAAGAAAACGGTTTTTCGAATAAATGAAATCTTAATTTGAAATAACGCTGGAATTAATTTATTTTTTATGTAACTGTTTTTGGGTACCATATATATATCGTCGATTTCCGGACGAATGGATTTAAAATTACCTCGATTGACCGTTTATTAAGCGAGATATTTCTCTAGCAACCAATGTTTCCCCAGAATTTCATAAAATTTAGAAAAATAGGGACACATGTGATCTTCATTTGTTTGATATTTATTTCATGGGACACATTCTATCTTCATTTGTTTCAAACGAAATTTTATAATTTATTGCGGTCAAACGAATCAATTTTCGACGATGATGATGTCCGGGTGATTTTCACTTATTTCGAGTGGTTTTTAAACATCTTCTTCGAGGTATATTGACTCTTAGAGGTTGAAAAAAACCATTTTTCGACCTTGGTAATGCCTAAGGTATTTTGCCTCGAGGAGGCAATCATTCAATATTTTTTTCAATCAACGAGATTATTTATTTGAGCGGAAAATTTCCAGTCAAAGCTAAACATCGAAAATTTATTTTAAGAGCGTTTCTTTGTAATATTCAACGTTCAACGTTGGATTTAGCTACTAAAAATTTAGTAAATCATTCAGTAAATAATCGAGATAACGAAAAATATAAAATAGGTTAAATGATAAAAAACTTAATAGTCTACAAAAAATGGTGAATTTCTACGATATTTTGCTTTGTTTTTGGGACATTTTAAGAATTTTTTAAAAAATCTATTCTAAAATTTTTTTTCAAGTTAAAATTTCTATAAACCGATTAATAATCTATAATGTCATTAGGTTCTAGATTGGCTGGAATTTAAAAAGCTAAATCATAAATAAGCGACGCTTGAAAAAGTACTAGGATATACTTAGTGTTTCAATTCAATTCCTAAAAATCCAAGCTGATACTTCCCGTTATACTACGAATAATTCCGGCTTGGTCAGAAGTAAATTTAACAGGTTTACTCACGGAATTTCCCGAGAGTACGAGTACTGGACACAAATACAGAGATACTATAGCACTAAAATCGATTTCACAATTTTACTCTCCATGATTTTTTAATTCAAAAGAGTTTGTAGAGCTTCGTTTTGAGTTTATAGTTGAGTGATTTACAAGTGGAAAAATTCCGGTTGATCGAAATAAAAAAAATCTCAACCTAGCGCAGGTTTTAAAAGTTTTAGTATTAAGCGTCGATACGTTTGATGACAAAATATCAAAGTGACGTACAATTCACTTTAAACTATATATAAATTCTATGAATATTTCGCGTCACAAATGGCAGCTTTGCGTATGTAGGTGTATTTTTTACTTACGCGACATTTCTCTAGATTTTTGTTATTGCTATATTTTAATTGTTAAAAAAAATTATAAATCGAAAGTATAATGTTCAAATGATAGAATTATCTGCTCATTGTGGTTTGAACACCAAAAATTATGTAAATAGCAATCATTTTTCGACAAATTTTCCTTAACCAGTCATCCATTGGTACATTTACCCTATAAATAAAAAAAAATTTTTTTTCAATAAAATTCTCACTTAAAATCTGGATTAGGCTATACATTTAATCTCATGAAATACCTATTAATACTATTTTGAATAATAGTAGTAGTTTAAACTAATAAATAAATATTCCAATTTTGAATTATTTATGTTTAATATTTTTGGAC
This sequence comes from Macrocentrus cingulum, assembly GCA_002156465.1. NCBI lineage: Eukaryota > Metazoa > Arthropoda > Insecta > Hymenoptera > Braconidae > Macrocentrus > Macrocentrus cingulum. The sequence continues at coordinate 138,963 of MVJL01009970.1, forward strand.
ATTATCAGACTCATTTAAAAAGATTCGATATACTTTTTACGGCAATTAGACGATGCATATTGTATAATAAAATGGGCAGTTAAAGAAAAAATGTTGCAAGAGATAAAAGTAATTTCTTATAAAGGATTGAGTAGTTGAAATGGAATTAAAAAGGACACAAACGTCTCAACTTCTCAAAAAAGATCCATCATGAGACTGGCACTATTAAAAAAAGATGCATAGTACATATATATCACATAACGGTGCTGGCATACATCATCGTTAGCATTTGTCACACAGTGTGGCCGCGTTCACTGCACTTGAATGTCAGGTGCTGGGAACAAATCATTAATCTCAGACCTAGAATACATGGTTAGAAGATTTTAATCTTTATGAAAATATTTTCTCTGTGAAATTATACTGCACACTAAAAAAAATTTATTGAAATTTCAAGTAAAAGTACTTGAAGCGATTAACAATACTCGATATATCGAAAATTCAATATGGTATTGAAAATACATCCAAAATTTAATGCTCGATGTTGAAAATTCCACGATTGATTTTTTTTCATTCGTATTTTTTCTTGTTTTTGTTCTTTTTTTTCTTCTATTTTCCAATTTTATTGCATTTACATTTTTTTGCAGGCAGTGTTGTGCTTGAAAAAGTCCACGTATTGGGTATAGATTTGATCCCAGAGCCCTTTAGGTTACGGACGTGGGATGCAATATCAGTTTTGCATTAAAAATTTTTTTTCTTAGAAAAAATTGCAGTTTAATCAGTAAATTTGAAAATATTTCGATTTAAAACAGCAGAATAACTTTGTACGTACGCGCCGATTCGTCTTTAGATACGTGATGTAGCAATTCTGATTAGAATATATTTTCCGATTTCGAAAAACCGAAATTTTTTTATAATTTCTTTAAACTTGAGGCAATTCAAAACATGAAAATTCTGATCGTCATTGGCACCGCTTAATTTGAGGGTAGGGCGTCCGTCATAAAGCAAAAAAAATATTCTCCAAAATCGCACTTTCAACACGGGCGCATATATATGAGAATCGTCGAGTTCAACTATACTGTTAAAGTCGAAACTTGCGTTAGTTACGAGGACCATGTTTGCGATAGGATGCCGGGCATAACGAGCCCTTGGGACTTTAGCACGCCCGATTGGAGAGTGAGAGGATAGAAGCTGACACCACTCATGTCTTGACGATGGCCCTCAATGACTCTTCTCGCGCCCGATAGCTATCTTTTATGTAGCTAACACGCCAGCGAGCTTTCCACCTTCCATCAAACACTTCAGTCTCTTGTTTGTCAATTTACATCATCGAAGGGTATCCTTGAGGGCCCGTGGAAGTCCCCTAAACTCAGTCAAGAAAAATGCATCGCTTTTATTTGCGATGGTAGAGAGAAGAAACTCGATTTTCAACGCGGACGACACTGTTTACATGAAAATCAGAATGAAAGGTACATAAAAGATGGACCAACGATATATGTTTTATTTCATACAATGGCTAAAGATAGGTCAAATGGAAAACCTTGTTCAAAATAATTTGTTCTCACGGTCACAATAAAAGTTTCAAAGCAAAAGAGGAAGTAGAAAGTTATGATATTGAGAGCAAAAATATCAAATACCAGTCTAGATTTCATTTCTATCAACGAAAACAAATATTTATCATGTTTTATCATTGAAAATCGTGTTATTTTTTCTCAACTTTTGAAAAAAAGATTGTTGTCAAAGTATACTATTAAAATATCTCCTAAAAAAAAAAAAAAAGAAAATTATGATGAAATTTAAATAATTTTATGTATTTTTGATAAGTGAAGAAATAAATTAAACAAAAATCATTAACACCTACATTATATCGAAAAATACAATACATAATATGTCACCAATATGTCAAAAAGAGATTTTTTGAAAAATAAGAATTTCAAAAAATCTGAATTTCTCAAAAACTAAGGGATATATCAAAAAATGTTATTCCACATTTTTTATAGGAAATTTAATTTTTAATCTTCTAGGTTAAGGAACATTTTTTATTATCTTGCTTATTTATTGAGTTATCGTCAAAAAACGATTTGAAAAATCCCGAAAATGTCGGTTTCTCTTGGGGAAATATTTAGTATGACGTGATTTCAATCTTGATTGTATGTCATGAACGAAAAAAGTCCTTCTGAAATAGTAAAAAATCGAAATATCACTTCTTTTCACACTCAAAAGTTTCTTCAATTTTTTAAAAATATTGTATACCGTAAAAAATGTGTCGTAATTGAATTTTACTGTACACTTGATAATTAGCGAATTTTAATTTATTTATTTTTCTATCTCATGTGTGTGGTCAAGTCGGAGAAACGCGAGAAAATCCCAGAAACTCAACTATACACTATATAGCAGGATCAACTAGGATAAATATATATATCATCATATACTGTATATACACGTAAACGCATTTGAGAGCGTTGAAGTTTAAGCAGCGCACACGTTGGGAGAGGTTTTTCACGTCGTGTTTGCTTGTCTCTTTCACGTGAAAGAGAGAAAGCTCCTTCGTGGCGTGCTCATCCTTATACATATAAAGTTCATAATCTTTACGAACCAACATTTCCTCAGTGTTATATCCATTTTCTTGCCCCCATCATCATCTAGTATAACATATCAAGATTACACACTCGAGGATTAATTTTTTGCGCACCCTGTGAATTATAACTCTAACTTAGAGCACTGAAAAATATTAATTGGATGGTCCAAAATGAGAAGCTATCAAAATAATGATAATAATAATAATAAAAATAATTTTATCCCAGTAGACCGTAAATAATTTATTACTCCACATAACTTTTTACACACTCTCATGACCAAGTGTCTATTTTGGCTATTATCGAATTTTTAATTGAATAACAAAACAATTTTAATATCAATTTTCAAAATGTATCAATTAATTGATTAATTTCTGCTGGAGAAATTGATTAAAATTCCAATATCTAGATTATTGCTTCAATAGTCATCTAATAGCATTTAATACATGCTATATGTTGTGATTTAGTTAAACTAATGAATAATTATATTTATAATCAGTCGAAATAAGAGAAAAAAATAATCCGTTGACTTGTAACTTATACTATAGACCCTTCCTTGAATTCATTTTCCATCGGGCTGCGTGGTTTATTTTCAGAGTGGAAAAATTCTCTTAGAACACATGATTAACTTGACTTAAAACACTCATGAATTATTAGCAAACAATGTAATACATAACAAAGTGATTGAGAGGCTGTCATATTTTTTTTTCTTTACGTTATATACTCGTAGAAAGTAGGGGAAAAATTCGGACATACATGAATTTAGTTATTTTGGGTTAAAAGTGTATACAAAAATTCATTTTTTTTTCGCGTTAGACATTTATCGCTTACCCAAAAACACATTTTAGTGAGGAAACTATGTATGATCGTTGTCGTATTATGAAAAATCTTTCAATATCACTGTGATGAGAATATTACTCGAAATTAATTATACCAGGCTATGACGGCGATTAACTAGATATGTACCTTTGAACTAGTCAAATAAGTTCTATCATGATCCGACCACGATCTCAGATATATTATAGTATTCGGTTCGCCGATTTGTTGGGCTTAAACCACATCAAAGTATATAACCAAATGAAAACAAAATTGTGTAAGCCACTAAACCTATTGTTAGAATTTTATTTAGTATTTGATAATTGATTTCAGATTTTTATTGATAGCTTTGGGTCTTGTTATATCGAAAAATGCAGAAAAATGTTTGAATACATTTATTGGAAATAAAACTAAACTAAATTTCCGTAAATTCTAATTGAGAAACACAAAAATAATTTTTTTCAGCCCGTTTTGAGGATTTTTCATCCAAAGTATATTTTAAATACTTTAAAGTAAATAAAGCAATGTAAATTCAGAATTTAGTTGGTACACGTATATCTTTTGTGGACGTCAATGAATGCGTTCCGGACAAGCATTCTGACCATGTGAAATATTCGATACCATACCTCAACACATCGGCTCGTATATCCAAAAGTAATTCTATCCAAATGATTTTTATTTTTTCTCAACGGATACATTTTCCGGCTTTTGACCAGGCACGATCGGTATTTCCCGACATATATCTATTTTATTTAGGGGATGCCATGATGAAGCTGTCAGTATCACCGGAATATTTATAATTATACTATAGTAAATGACAGTGCGCGATTTTCTATTAATTTTTTTTTTTTTTTGAAATGAAAACTTCTTTAGAGACGGTCATGGGATGGGTAAAACAAGGTAAACTCGCGTCAGATGTCACGTGACCGTAAGACGGTGAGTGGAGGGAGAGCTGACCGCCGGCGCGGCGAAGGAGAGAAAGTGCCCCTTTCTTTCTTAGTTCATCTAACTGAGAAAAACGCTAACCATCCTAAAATTATTCCGTAACCAAAATTATTCCCTAACCATTCCAAAATATTTAAAAATGCACAACGTTAATGTTCAAGTTTTCACTTCTGCCGGCACTCCCGGAGTGCCACCCGTAATTTTTTTTTTATTACACCTGAATATAGAAATTTGTTGAAAACGCCCGCTTGTCACGTGATGTGGATCGACTAATAAGGAATCGTGGCTTCATGATGAAATAATTATCAATCACAATCAAATCTCATAATTCGCTTTATTTATCTACAATTTGAGACGCAAAATTTTCACGTTATTCTCTAAAAACTAAAGATTTCGGAATTGTTTCCATTAAATCTTAATATATAGTATTCAGCACAACATATAAAATTCATAAACTTCAGAACACATTTTCAACCCCCCCCCCCTGATGTGACGTCACATATTTTAAAAATTTATTCATGTATTTAAAAATAATTAAAAGAAAATTGTAATTTCGAATTTTTTTACTTTCATTTAATAATCTTTGATAAAATCAACATCAAGTCGAATATTTTAGATAACAGAGAAGAAAAACAACTAGTTACAAGATAACCTCCGATTAATTATGTTTATTAAAGATACAAAGCTCAATCATCTTGTGACCCTTGGATCCACTTCATATTATTTATTACATCCGATGGCACTTGTCTAAGGTCTCGCAAACGCAAATGACACGCTTTACGTTAAGGCAACAAACGAGCATTTGCAGACGACCTAAACTCTTACGATTCAAAACTAAAAATTTCGTTTCTTAAAATTTCCCTTGTCACACAATATCACATCAGCCCAAATAATATTTAAAGCAATTTGATATATGTTATTGTTGAAATATCGCATTTTTTCAACGAGTAATTTTAATTTATGTAAAAAAAAAAATCTCTGCCCGGTAAAGCAAATAATAATGAATTATTCTATGCAATTACAAAAATATTTTTTTTTATCTAGGTAGAAGCAGTTATTTCAATTTATTACGGCAACCACCTCCATTAATCTCACGGTGGATTAAATATTTAAACAGCTCATCGTTGGCAGCACACCCTTTCGGTGCTGGTAATTCCACGAGAAAATCTTTTTCGCGCTTCGTAGTCACGACGATGTTAATATATATAGAAATAAATCAGAAGTAAAGTATATATGTTTAAAAAAATAAAAGTGTAAGTGCCTTTCACGAGCACAACCCTGCGATGCTGTCAACATCAAGACGATGATAGGTAATAGCAAGCATCTTTTTCCGCTTGGCTAACACCTTGAAAATTTTCCTCTATATTGCAATCGTGCTTCTTCACTCATCTAATGTTAATATTTTTCTCATTTCACAAGCTATCTGTATATATACGGATAGCTAGGGGCAAATTCATTTTATCTTCCACCTCTTTTCCCCCAGCACACGGTCTAAGTGTGAGTATTTTACGCGCTGCTGAAATAAATATATTTTTTTTATACCCACCACGTCATTTTGCCAATTCTTCGACAAGTCATTTATGCTCATACATATTAATTAATAGTAAACACACGGAGAGCAAAAAAGCCGTCTGGCTGCGATTATAATTAGTATACACATCGAGAGGCAAGTGGTGCACAACTGGTGCAGCAAAAGATCTCTGGGTTGTGCAAAAGCTTACACAGGTCACCGCATTGTATTGCACTGGAAAATTAGATTTTGAATTAAGAGCGCTGTCAACGATAAACCAGCTAATTTGTGAAACTACCCGACTTTTAATCTCCAACAAGAAGTTTTCAATAGCCGCTTTGATAAAAGGGTTACTTACAAACTTTCAGGATTAACGATCTGTCAGCTAAGACATATTGACAACCATATCCAAAAGATCACTAGACAATACCGACAACTGAATCGCGATGTTCTGTTTTTTGTAGCACAACAATTTTTACTTTTCTCACGTTTTTATGTCGAATTTACACCAAATGCTCATTCTAAATTAACAACCACTTGAATTCGGATTAAGAATTTTGATTTCCGCATACTTAGAGTGTTGACAAACACTTTTAGAAATGGAAAGCACAGATTTTATAAAAAATTTGGAAGCAAAAATATTCATCATAAAATTAGTGATAATATAAAAAAATGTATCTCATATTAATTCAATGATTAAAGCCTTTAGATTTTAAGGTATAATTTGTAAGTATTTCAAAAGACTATTTCTAGGGATGATCAAAAGCAAAATTCAAAAAACGAAGATTTGAATTTTAAGTAATATCTTCAAATTATTCAGTTTACGTGCTAAATTTTCAAAAAAAGATTTTAATTTTTATAATGGATAGATTCTTAAATTGATTAATCCGAAATAATGAGTTTTCTTTACTATCAATCTGATTTCCACCTACACCAAAAGTCTAGATATATTTTATGCATTAAACATTGTTATTTTGGTTCGTCGTTGAATTTTACGTTATGTATAAATTGACCGAGATTTTCAAAGTTAAGATTTTAAAATTTGAATAGAAACTGCATTACCGATTGGCTAACTATTGTTGAGTTGCCTCTAAATCGGTTATTGCCAGTAAGTGCGATTAACCGTGCAATGCACTAATTAAAATGAACGCCCGAATAGAACTTTCGTAGAAACTGTTTCTCTATACAGGGATTCATCATTGAGGTTATTTCGACTTTTCACATCATTAGAATAGATACCACTTCCATTCATATCCTTACCGAAACGACGCTTTGAATAAGACACTGAGACATTTGAGATTTGCTACCCAAGGGTTCGATTTAACGCCGTAAGTTGACGACGGTTAAACTCTGGTTGTCCAAATTTGTGTAAAACACATCCTGTCTTTTTAGATAACCGAAACACTCCCGAAATCTGTCTAGGGTCTTTGTCCCTTCGCTTAGGAGCGCTCTGTTCACCACCCCGCCACCGAACACTTAGCTACTGATGTACTTTTAATACACGCCTTTTTTCGATCAGAGTTTAGTTCCATTCTAAAACTGATTCAAAAGAAAAATTAATTCAATATAAAGAAAAACTCAGCATAACAGCATTTTAATTGTTAAAATAATTTTGATCTATTACAAGAACTTTCGTTTGGGTGAATAAAATCCCAAATGGTAAAAAAAGATTATCCTTATTGACAAAAATCCAATTTGGAACTAAATAAATTATTTTTAATCTACTATTTCGAAATAATAGATAATCTCACTTAAAATTTCATAAAATCTGGCTTGGATACTGGTCACGGAATTACTCGCCCTTAATCGAATGCTTCCCCTCATTAAGCTTTTTAGTTCATCAATAATGAATTAGAAAAATATTGAATATCTCATGCAGTTTTTCAATTAGATAACAACAGAGATATCCAACTATTGATTTTGACTATATTCCGTCGAAGAGTATTTTTTCCACAGTCTATTTTCGTTTAGAATGAACCAGGGCATGACTAGATAAATTCGCGAAAGACTCTCGCGAGACTAATTTAAAGAAGATAAATTTTTTATGCCGTGAAAAAATCGTGTGAAACTGTGTGTATATATAAAAAAAACTGCCAGTAATACAAGCATGCAATTCAATTCAGATTTGATTGAGATTTTACGGCTGTCATTTCAGCCATAAAATTTCCCCAGAGTATGGTAAGTGTTAGATCAAATTACGTAGTAAAGTCTAGTGGAAAACTTTGTTCGAGTAGTCAAAAAGTTTCAGACAAAAAAATGTCAAATAATAAAACTAGTTTTTTCTCATTTTTCTTTATGTACCATAAAATTAATGAATTTTTTATCAAAACCGAAATTGGTAGTCATATTTTAAAATGAAAATATCCATGGAATGAATTTTAATAAACAATATTAACTTGATATTTCATGTACAACTGATGGTTAATTCCTGAGGTAATAAGATGTGTATTGCTATCCTGTCAACACCACCAATAAAGCTGCACAATTTAAACCAAGAAAATCCATCGCTTAGACTAAAGCACAAGCTCTAACCACTTTCAATCGATATCACGTGAAATTTTCAGCTTGAGACCCTTTCTCCTTCACATGACAGCACTCAAGTTGCTCGCATGATTTATATGTGTTGAAGAACATCTAAAACGCCACCCTCTGCATCACGATACAAGCATTTCTCCAATATTGTGTATAGACTCCCGTGTGCTCCTGAAGCGTCCATTTGCGTGTGGACACATTTGCCGCAGACACCGTGCGTCAATGACGTCATGTTTTTCGCATGCGCACAAAGTTGACGCGTTGATCGTTATATGTAGCTTTAGTTGCTCCCTTCTGTTTTACCTCCATCCTCGTCCACTCGATGATCTTGTCTGAATATAATCTCTCAAGCGTTATATAATCAAGAAATAACATCATATAAATCAAATATACTGATTAAACATCAAATTTTTTCAGAATTTTCACTCTAAATACTCTAATAACTATAAATATCTAATTATAATTAATTTTTTATTTATTCAGAAACTTTTGATTAAAAGTGTATTTTCAAGTGTATGTGGATAAAGTTAAATATGTGAAGTTTCAACTAAATGGATGGATAAAAGTCTTCGTCTTGAAAATTAAAGTCTCGTGGAAGAAATCTATTCCGTTAGCTGGGGGAATTTCTGATAAAACTTTCAAACGATTAAACGACATTAGAGTTAAGGAAGTGTTTAAGCATAGATGAAGCTTAAATCGAGGAAATCCTGTAAACTTGATCAATGCAGCAGACCATTTCCTAACTATTATGATACTGGCCGATAATTGGCAAGTTAGTTATAGCAGAGCTCAGGTTGGGTAATTAATGCCACGCGCGCGGACATGTATAACCTGGTTACGTTGAAAGTATGACACAACTATCAATACTCTGCTGAGTGATATTACGATATTAATATGTAGACTAGTCGTCCTGTGAATAAAAATCAAATGGAAGAATTATTTATTTAGGCTTTAAATTGCAAGATGTATCCGAGTTTTCCTACGCAGTTATATGTAGGAAAGGCATTTGAGTCATAACTTTTGAGATTGAGATCTAGTATTTTCGGTTGAGGATCTGCAAAGTCGTTTATGCATACACGATCCGAATCCGAAACATTTATGGACGTTTCGGATCATAAAACAATGTTAAATGGAAGACAGAATTCTTGTGTTAATAATTCAGACTGGCTATACGATTGTGACAATTTTAGTAGTTTTCAGAGGAATCCAGTTAATTGCAAGATGAATATTTTTTATAGTAAACTATACAGTTACCTACATTGAAAATTAATATTTTGTCCCAAAATATAAAGGTTACGTCATAAAAGCAAATTATACAAGAGAAAAAAAATGTCACAACCGACAACACTACAAGGACGGTTGTGACAGTACTTGCAGTCGGTAGGAAAAGATTCAAAAATGTGTCAGAACTTTTTATAAAATCAATTTCATTGTAAATATTATCATAATGCATAATAATAAGATAATAAACATATTAAAATAATTATTTTGAGTTATTAAATGAAAATTTTTACTTGTGACTATTAAAAGACAATGTTTGCGGTAATGTCGTCTTACAGCAGACGCAATACTTTTAAACATGTTTAAAAAGGTACGGAGATCTTCTTTCCTTTGACAGTTTTGCTAGTTCTTCTTATAATGCCGCTAAAACGACGATTATCACAACCGTACCCGATGCACTCCTGAGTAGAAAAATAATTGTTATGACGATACACAATAATGTAAATGCAAAATCATGGGTGATATTTAGTTATTGATGTTTAACTTATTACGAGGCGAAACAATCGTGACTCTGTCTGTACCCGTAGAATAATAATTATTAAAAGAAATCAAATAAGAAAACTTTTTTTCGACTGTTAAAAAGTGATTTAAGCTTCTGCTAACGTTAATAAGGCATTTCGGCTTACTTAATACGATAAAACACGTCCAGACCATAGTACACTGCACTTTTATAGTTCCGCTAGGATGACGACTGTCACAATCGTTCCGAGTTTCTCCTATCAGACTGTAAGAGAGTGCTATTTCGAGAGGTCATTATGCCTGGGAATGCAAGACTAGTGATAACTGCATGTGCCACATGGTCGAGTGGATAAAATGCTTCCTGTAACTTTCCGAAACCATTAGCACAATGTCTCTTTCTCTATTTCGAGCGCGTCGCAAGCATTTAAACTGGACTTCGCATCTCATCCACACGAGATGCGGTGTTGACATCGTTTGTGAGGTTAACTGCATCATATACATATGTGAACATACAATGCAAAAGCGCTTTCTACCCTGAGCATTAAACCTGCATAGTCCGATTATCAGACTTCCGGCTTCACGTGAGAGTAACTCCACCATCTATGTCCTAAATGTTTTCATTTACATGTGTATATGATGAGTTTAGATTGTAAAACCAGAGTCATAGGGGTCCAGTTGGAAAAGCACTTGATTTTCTACCACTTTTCTATCTCTAATTCTGTATAATCATTCGCATATATTCGTTCGGACTAGTTGAATACGAGACCATTACTCCAGTTGAACTTTGCAGTATATCTACCAATGTAGGGATCTCCAATTCGGATTTAGCGATCTCTCAAACTAATTACCGAATTCTTCGAAAATTCCAATGGAATTCCAGACCCTACGGTATGAATTCTTGCGCAATTCTTCATCCACTCTTTCATGATCATCCTACCAGCTAGTTTCGCAGGTCTTCATTTCCCTCATTGTGGTTAATTGGACAAAGAAAGGACGGCGATGACAAATACTAGCTGTGTGATGCCGGTTCAATCGGTTGTCGATTTTTTTCCGAGGGAGATTAAAAGAATGTCTCTTTCAGCATTCTTCATGCATTTTTTGTTACGTTTTTCCTCTCATATAACCATGGACGCATTTTCACTTTTATTTCCTTTCATGCCTCGTGATGATGATGATGATGATGATTAAAATGAAGAATGTCGCACACGGGTTGTAGCACAGTTTGCGAAGAGAATGAAATATTTGAATAGAAGTCGCGTTGCAGTTAAATTTGCATCTCGTATACATTATGCAAATCGACCCTGTCGTATCAACGTCTATACTCAAGGGACTCTTGGTAATCGTAGCCGATTGACTCTTGGGAATTATATATTCTTTCATGATTCACTCAGCATATTTTTGGCATACTGTAAATCATAACTCGAAAACGAATGATGGCTTATATTAGCGTAATCTACTTTAACCAAGTGGATACTATTGAGTTTTTCCAAGGAATACTGATGTATGGTAAAAGCTAATATTGGCTATATCGAGAGCATATATGAGAGAGACTATATAATGTATAATCGATGATCTCGAGGAGGCACTTTGTTCAAAAGAATGCGACAGATCTCGATGAATTTTTTCTTTCTTTGACTATTGTCTGATGATGCCTGTAGAATATGACAATAAAATCAATTTCAAATTTTAATGCATTCAATTTAATTCTTTCCATTCACTCTGATTCGCATACCCGAACTGTGGCTTAGTCCAATCAAGGGGTCTCGACCCTCTCATCAACCTCTTCGGCCTCTCGGGAAAGAGAAGGCTCTTCAACCCCCGACCCCCTAATTTTTTCATTCCTCCCATCTCGGTCCTTATTGTCATTCAAACTCGCAGGCGCACCCTCTCTGTGTGCCAGACACACGTCCATTTAAATCCTGTCCACTGATTCGCCACCGTGAGAATCGCATTGCAGGGGGGTTTTCAAGCAAAAACTCACAGGGGATTTAATTTTGTAAATTGATTACTCGCTCAACGGAAGAGAGGAGAATGAAAAAACTTTGCACAGATTACGTTGATAAAAGTTATTCAAACATTTGCAGTTTTTTCCGTCATCTTGTATTCTCTTCGCACCTGCGCGCATGAAAACGGCAATAATTTATCGTTTTTTTTTTTTTAATGTCACACAGCGGCTCCAATTTATTCCGAACTCGTGTCTTTGACTTGTTACTTCTTTTATATTTTATCTTCTTGTGAGGAAAAACGACTTGAGGGCCCACTTCACCAAGTCAACTACTCTCCAGTTTGCCTAATCGAAATTGCAAGCACGTTCACACAACCGCTTGGATATATATCTGCCAGAGCCTAGTGTGGTATTGGTTCGTGATTGTGATAGCAGAGACGAACGATGGAGACAACGGTGAAATACGTATATTTCACTTCAACAGCTGGTTTCGTATTCAGAATAGACTCTCAAGATATTTCTAATGATCTCTCAGGACTATTCTTTTATCAGAACCACGAACTCATGCTCACAAAAAAACCTCTTTCTCATACGAATCGATGATTCATCGGTTAATTTTCCAATACCACCATCGATTTTTAAGATAGATGGCAAATTAACTATTTACAATCATGTTTTATATTGAAACCAAGAAAAAATCTTCATGAAATTCAAAGAAATTAGGTTTTTTTTATTCGTTTTTTGATCTCTTCGGTCGTTTTGAAAATTGTAATGAATTTTGCTTGTGGATTATAATATATTGGAAATTATTTATAATTGGTTTTTTTGTAATTTTACCATTAGTTAGGATATTTTTATTTAGTCAAAGACTGCTAAACAATTCAGTAGCAAAAAATAGCATTTGGTCAAACATAAATCGGTCGATACCTTTGCTTTCACATAGATAGCAATCTTCGACAAGGGATCCAATCAAGGGGAATGCTGTTATCGCTGCGGAACCCGATTGAATTCGGATAACCTTTGACCGCTGGAATGACATCCATTGGGCGTTCTACTCTGTATCGATATTTTTGTTTGCTTTCCCTCGACAACATGACTAATTTTCAATGACGAAAATTGTAGTGAAGCATGATAGCTTGCATAGCCCATCTGAATAAATCACTTGTAATAAGTATTGTAAGCTAGTTTTTTGTGTTTGAAAAATAATGTCACTCTGCGACCAAAATAAAACAAAATAAATTTTGTTTTTTTCAGTTTTTCGTGAAAAATATTATTCTAAAAATAAAGTTAAAAATTATTATATTTTAAAGTTTCTATTGAAACGATTTTTAGACGTTTTATTTTTTTCGAAAAACCAGTAATTTTGGCATTTTCTTATGTACTTTGAAGTTTGATACTCGTCAAACGTCAGATTTAGGTATTTAAACGCTCAATATTAGCGTTACTAGACGGTCAAATCCATTGAAATTTGGCATGCAGGTTCCAAATATTGTTGCTTAGAAAATATGTAAGTTTCAGTCGGATATCTTTACTTCGAGTTGCCGCAACAATCTCCTTAAACGATCAAATCGAAGAAGGTTTATTCAAATTTCACAAAAAAGTCGTATGAAGATTTGGGAACGCTGTCCCAAAACATATTTTCTTGACCTCGAAAGGTTAACTTTACAAATTTAACAACATATTATGGTTATTAATTAGTCTTATACAACTATCTGTTAATTTATGATAAATAAATATGATACGTTATGAAAAAAAAACCTTCTGGTGTTGAATTCCCGATCCTTTTTGTATACATTTTTTTCGTAGTTTTCAATAGATCTCTCTCGCTTTCAGCTCAATAAACTTATAAGTGTCTTGGCGCAGAGTTTTCGGTCTTCTGAATATTTTTTATGTAAAATTTTAGAAAAATAAATATTTTTCACACGCATTATAATATTTTTCCACCTTTGAATCATTTTTATCGACAATTTAAAATAGAAAAACTTTTATTCAAAACTTTTTCTTCTCCGAATGTGATTTTTTAAGAAAAATTAATAAAATACAATTTTTTGTCTATACTTTGGAAAGAAACATTTTCTGTAGGAGCTTGAAATAACGAAAAAATCATGGCCTCGGTTCAGACGGATGGTATGGACATTGGGTTGGGTAGAAAAAATGTATACTATATATATTATGTAATTCAGGGTTGCCCTAACGGAGGACGAACGGGTCGATGCGTATTTGCAGAGTCAGTTTCATTATCCAAGTGAAAACTAGACTTTCGTTTGTCCTCTCTTCCCGCTTTCTCTTCCACTATATTTATGTAGCAAACTCTTGTTGCTCCTCTTTACCACCAAACTTACCAACGTTACAGTAAATCTATTTTATCGGACGTTTACTTGCACAAGAGATTCTTATCTATTAGCCAAGTGTTTACCGCGTGAACGAGGATGGAATAAAGTGTCAAGCCACAGACGGAAATTAGCATGCAAGGGTATTCAGAGAAATTGACAATTAATTGTATGCCATAGTTAAAAAAATATTGCACACCTCTCACGAGAAGCAATGTGTGCTCTACAAAAAAATTTTATGTGTCCTATACTGTTATACATTCTGGTTCAGTGTGACCAGAATTTATTGAAATAAATTATTTTCTCGATTTTTAGGGTGTCGAGAGACCCTTGGGATATCGAGCTGTTGGGATTTTGTTCATGGTGATTTTTAATAATAAGAATTTTAATTGATAAAATAATTTTGAGTTTAATTGAACACTTTTAGCACGGGCAATAAACAGAATACAAAGAAAATAGATCAAAATAATAATAATGACCGAAATACAATTATATATAATTGATAAAATAATTTAGAACCCTACTTGAACGATTGAACTACAAGAATGGCTGCTGGAAATGCGAAAACCCAGCTATTTATGAATTTTTTAGTTGAAAATTTTTATGTAGAAGGAGGCGAAATTCTTCCATGTTGAATGCCACGAGTTGGCTTGATTAGCAATTTTGGAAACCAAGGTTTTTGACCTCGGGGACATCCGGAATGCATCGTCAGCGATATAATAATTCTAATTTATAAAAACGTTAAGTACTCAGCACGTAACACCGATTTTAATTTTATTGATTGTAATCAATGGTTTCTTTTCATTTTTTACGACCGTCTAAATTTTTTGTTTTTTGTTTTTTTTTTGCGTATACTCGATTTCCGTCGCGAGTCTTTTATAAGAAAACCCAAAATTGATCATAATCTGTTGATATTTATCACCAAGGCTGTTTGGTATTTCAAACTAACATAAAACTCGGTATATTTTCAACTTATGAACGAAAATTACCGCGATATATACAGTACCTGTATATTTTTGCATTTTTCCTAAATTCAATTTGACTAAATATATTTTAAAAATAAATTATAAACTTTTTATATCAATAAATAAAAAGGATGTGCTCTATAGTTTTACCATCCATTTAAATACTGTTAGTTTTCGTTCAGTTTGTGGGAAAATACTTAATCCTTTAAGAATTGAAATTGAAATTAACGTCGCATTGTATTGCAAATTTTGGAAAGTTTAGTTTTATTTACTTAATCTTTAAATTTATATCTCTTTAAGAATTTTCGGTATTCAAATGGCATTAAATAGTTAAGTTTAAACTTTTGTACCTTCCGTTTTAAGTTATTATGTAAATAAATATATTTTTTAATATAGTTCAATTGATAAATACAAAAAATACATTTTACAAGTAGTTAGATGATAAAATCATACTCCACATGACTTGAAAAATAAAAGGTTAGCAAAAAAACTTGGAAAATCGAGTTACAGCTTGAAAAAAACTTTTTTTTTTTTTCAATATTTTTCACCATTTTCGAGCTTTCTCATTATAATTGAATGAAAATATTTACAAAATATGCAAAATCATCACCATCAAAAAATATATGAGAATGGAATTTTGCATTAAAATAGACTAAATAAAAGCAAGGATGGAGAAAAAAATATAAAATAAATTTTTTTAATTTCTAATTTCCCATATAAGTATTCTAGAAAAATCCAAATAAATCATTTTTTGTTTTTCGAGTCTCGAAATGTCGTTCACGAATTTTAAAATTTCCAAAAATCGTCAAAATGTTAGTTTTGTTTCTGCTAATTTTTATACATCACGTAGTATAAAAATATCTCGAGATACAAACTATAATTATTCCAATCGTAAAAGAATATTCTTTACAATTAATTATAGAATGAAAAGTTTCTTCTTTTCGCTATAAGACGACAATTTTTTCCAAGTTTTATCAGGGGAAAAGTTTACTGTAGTTTTTCAATATAACTCATGTCTAATTTTACTCAACGTCTAACAAAATATTCCTTCTAACAAATAATGGAAATGTCTCCCTGTTATAAAATATAAATATTTTCCCTCACTTGCAGAAGAAGCCATACAGGACATGACCTAGTTTTTCCTCGGATTAATATTATCCGTCAAAAAAAAAAAAAAAAACGTATAAAGGAAACAATCTCAAAAGCTGTATAAACAAGCTTAATATATATGGTCCAGAGTTTTCTTAGCATATATAATAATAAAAAAATTTCAAAAGACTAATTGTCACTATCAGTGAAATATTCATTTGTATACTTGATGAAATCTATATACTGTGGGTGGGAAAATAAACAAAAAACGAAATCGAAGGAACGTGACGATCGCTATGAACTTGGGATTAGGTGGAATATAAAACTGATGAAAGGTTCTGGCGTAGTAAATGGAATGAAGCTGCGCGAGAGTCGCAAACGGATTTGTCCATGTCTTGTCGAAGAAGTTTTTTCGCCTTGTCACGTATCTCTTATCAACCCAACTGTTTTATTTTCACAGTCGTTTCGAGGAAAAAAACTTGCTCTTCAAGTTGGTCTTCCAAGAGAAAAAAAAACAAGCTGGTAATTGAAATGTATAAAAAAAAGAGCCAGTAAAATTAAGATGGAAGTGATGCGACAAATTCTCTGAGGACACTTGATGGAAATGTCCACACAGAACTTGATCGCCTCTGCACACGCAGTTAGTAAAAAGTACTGTATATATTCCACCTCATCGTGCGCCCATTTGGTCAATGTGTCGACCTATCAACTCGTTCTCTACCGCGGCGGCAATGCAATTTCGACAAGCGCCTGGACCCCGCAGTACTTTAGCAGCATTTTCACGCTGCTCTATATGTACACTGTATATATATCGACGACACCGAATGGCGCTTGCCTGGCGTAGCGTCACTGAAACGCTCGAGTTAAATCCCGAGAAACAACTGGGAAATTTTCATCCAACAATCGTTCACGCATCTCTGATTATTATACAGCTCAAAAAATAATTGGACCTATAAAACTAAATAAACGAAATTCTCAACAATAACTGCTATGATTGTAGTATTTTTTTATATTCAATTAAAATGAGAAAATATATATTTTTATAACTACATCTCTTTACAAAAAAAAACTATTGAAACAAAAAGTTAAGTCAAAGTTTATAAGTAATAAAAATTTTGGAAACTTTTTAAAAATACCTACGGCAAAATGGGACAAAATGGACGACACTAAAAAAAAGTCTGCTGTTCATATATCCATTTATTTATTTAGATTTTGTATAATGTGGAATTTTTAATAAGTTAAATTTCTTAACCAACAAAAAAAAAGGTTAACGACGAAAAATATAAAACATTACAAAATCTTGAAGTTTGAAAAAACAACATTTAAAGCATTTGGTGCAATCGTAATGAAAAAAAATATCACCTAAAATAGACGAGCGGATCAATAACCGTGATATCAGTCCAAGTGTCAAAGTTCGAAGTTTAACACCATTTATATAAATAAGAGTTAATTTTTCATAGTACTTATATATAATATGAAAATTAATTCTAAAATAGTTCAAATAATGGTAAAATAATTTCTGAAAAAAAATTAAAATAATCTAACATCAACCGCTTTATAAATTGAAGAAAGGAATTATGAATAGAACAACTGAATCCGTGATATTGCTAATGATA
This sequence comes from Macrocentrus cingulum, assembly GCA_002156465.1. NCBI lineage: Eukaryota > Metazoa > Arthropoda > Insecta > Hymenoptera > Braconidae > Macrocentrus > Macrocentrus cingulum. Next base: position 157,003 of record MVJL01009970.1, read on the forward strand.
ACGTGAATTGACGTTAAAAGTCGGAAAATCAAATTGGAAATTTCACCGGCATATATAAATTTAGCGAAAATAAAACGATATAAATATAAAATGTACTATTTTATTAATATCATTTGTTTTTAAAATATTTGGTTGAACTTGTAGTAAATTTTAAGGGTGAAATTACAAGCCTGCATAGAATTTTTGTAATTATCAGTAGAATGAATTGAAAATATAACCCCAGCATATTTCCTAGAAATTCCAGAATACATACATGCATCAGTCCAGCGCTTTCAGATTTTTTTTTGTCAATAATTTTCACAGAAAAATTATTTAAATGTCGATGAGAGAAATTCAAAACGTTGTATCTCCGATATTAAATCAGTCAGAGGCCCGATTTTGATTTTATTAGATTCAAGTGCCCTATTGGCTATCTAAAAGTGGTATTATAAAAACTTTTTTGTTAATTCGTTGATTAGAAAATCAATTTTCAAAAATCGAAAAATCAAAAAAGTTCCAGCAAAACCAAAAACTAACCATTTATTGCTCTGTATTTTCTGCAGATATATTTCAAGTTTTATTCAATTCGTCCACATCGTTTACGAGAAATTGGGAATTCAAATATATTAGCTGTTTATACATAGGCTCTTATGGCGATAGCGGCGTATAATCGCAAGTTCAAGTCACATTTTCTCATAAACCACGTGGTGAAATGATTTAAAATTTAAACCATACATGCTCGATCATAAGACCATTAATTGACAAAAGTTTCAAACCCATGGAACTTTTTTCATGTCGTCATCGAAACTCCTTAATCGCTGACCATAAAAATGATATAATTTAATAATATATATCTGATAAAAAAATGAAATACAGTATTAATCATTTTTGCATATCGATGTATGAGTTTTTCATAAATAGAAAAATAATTTTATGCCACTCCACAAAAAGTAAGAAAATAAATAAAATTTTACCGATTAAAAATAAATATTTTTCAGGTTTCTCAATCTCGACATTGAGCTCATCGGACTTATATTGTATATAGGGCAATGATCTAAAAAATTCTACTTTTTGTACTCACCAATGGCTTTCGCGCACAATAATCTCCGATATTTTTCAGTTCAAGTATCATTTGAGGGTTGAAGGAAAAAAAAAAGAAAAAAAATTTATCGTACTCCACTGAAGCACGTGGGACTATCAGAGAGGGTGATTTTCTACCGTCTTATGATAGCCTCCACAAGCGCCATCTGTCTCGCTTTCCATCTCATTTTCTTCCTTTCCCCAATTACACAGGGTGTTTGTCACTTCTCCACGTCACCAGAACCGCTCGTAGCTCTACGCCGTCGCGCGATACAAAATTTTCAAGCTTATAAACTTGAACACATTAATATAAACCCCGTAGTACATCTGCCTGCATCACTGGGATTATCGACCTCATGTCCCCCGCACACTGAGCGATAAAAACCAGCCAAGTTCAAGTTAGTTCGAGACAATAAATAATCCCCCTAAGCATTAAATAAGAAAAAAAATAGGAAGGCTCCCTTAAATGCACAAAAAAAAACACTATCAATCTTCCCTCAGGAGTATTAATTTTCTACGACAATAAATACGCCAAGCCGTCATACTGCTTTTGTGCCTAACCTTAAAAACGCCCTTCAATTGTCTTCGCTCGCTTCTGGAAATTTGACGTCGTTGCGGCCTCGTATGATCAGAACAAACAATTTTTCAATTGTGTTTTATTGACAGCAAACAAAACACTTATTTCTTTCTTTGGCAAAACAGCAGGTGGGCATATAACTGCGTTAAACACGCGCGCATCGCCCGGCGTCAATCTCGTGTGCTACAGCGAAGCTTTTCTACGAAAAATACAAGCACTGAATTACAAAAGACGATGGTGATGCGTCTTACCTGGCGCAAACGATGAATCCTGCGACACGATCGCATCCTTGAAAATATTTCCAACTTCATCGTACACAAATTTTTATCAACATTGTAATAATCAACACAGCTCACGACACGATGGCAACGATGACGCGTCTATACATTCACTGCGTGCGCGAAACGTCTTTCAGCACGGTCACAATTTTTTCGGTCCGTCCCTGGCCGTCTTTCCACCTACACCTACACCTACTTCTACTTCTAGAGCCGGTCCGTCGCGAAATCCTCGGCCGCTTCCGTCGCTGCAGTTTACGTTCGAGCAACGAGTCGGCAGCCACCCTGACGATTCGTCCAGCATCCAGCTACGCCCGTGACAGCGACCGGGCTACTACTGGAGATACGATGTTCCGGCGCAAGCTCTGATTCTCATTTTGCCCGCGCGTCGCGCCACCGTTTCATCTCATCCCTCGCATCTCGGCCCCCACATCTCTGCGAAATGTGAATGCGTGCGTGCGCTGCAGACCGGAGAGGAGAAAACATGGCGGGGATGACGCGCGGAACGTGAGGGGATCCAGCTTTGCTCAGATCTCACTGGAGAAAAATATTAAATGGCTTTATAATGGCTTTTTGGTAAGTCCATATATGTAGATGCGCGGTTTTATTTTTTTTTAAATTTTTTTTCCAAGCCCTTTGGGTGGTTTCACTGGTATAGGTCAGAGCATTTGAATATGTGATCCGGTGATTAATGCTCGCGCAATTGGCCTCATCCGATTATGATCGCGGCTTTAATTATGCAGATAGATTCTAAAACTGCCTCCATTAGATGATTGTCAGTGGATTAAAGGATTTATTTAGTTGGAATGTAGTTATTTCTTTTATTGTTTTAAAAATATAAATTGTATTTTGGAGGAAAAAATAAAATTATAAAAAAAATATTGTAACATTTAATGGAAAGGTTAAATACGATAATAAAGTGCGGAATTTTTACCATGTTTGGGAGAGGCAGAGGGTGTTTGTGCATGCCACTGGTGCAGTGTGGGGGACTATCTACCGTATTTGCAGTGAACAGTGCGTATATGCATTCGTGCTTTTAGCTTTCAACATGTACAGTGATTTTTTGGATGGGACTGGTGGGAAAAGAAATAGGCTGAAGTTTCCAATGATCGGAAAAGTCGAAACTAGTGAAAAAAAATCAGACTGATAGCCCAGAGCTGAAAGTCGAACCTGATGGGACCTTTCGGTTACGTGCTGAATTATATATTTCGGTTAATGTCATATTTTCAAGTTTTTATAATATAATATTCGCACTCGTTTCAGATGCAAACTGGGAAAACTCGTTAAATTTATATTTTTGAATGCTAGCTGGCTTTAAAGCGGAAAGGGGCTTCTTCTGCGCTTGCTCTAAACTTGGCACGCATGCGCACATTCGATGTGTTTCACTACGCGTGCGCATGGGTATTGGAGAAAAATTCACGGCATATTCATCGTGAAATTGAAAAAAAAAAAAAAAAGGGAAAAAAATGATAGTCATCAGGATTTGACGGGCATAAAGTTTGCTTGCTTCAACTTATGGTATAAATATGCGTTTAAACCCCTGTATAGTTAACATCACTCGCCGCCTCCGGCCAATCCGTAACACTTTACTTAACGCAACGCGCGCTCTAATACTCACCGTTCATGTTGCAAACTTCACGCTGTTCAGATATCGTATACGGCTGCTGCATTTGCCACACAAGTATGCATATATACTATTATATTAATTCACGGGCTTTGCTCACACAAATCAGAATTTCGGATGCATATGTTACAAAAAATATCGCTGGATTATGCAGTACAATTTTCACCTGTAATAACACATAATCACGAATTTCCCACACTTGGTGCATTTAATATATATACTATACCACAGACAAAATGACCTCTGTCATATATACCTATATAATTCTTCATTTCACCCACGATATGTATATTTTATGTATGTATTAAAGTGGCCCAAAAAACCAATTATTTTGGTTTTTTGAGTTATACGTATCAAAAAATTCATAGTTCATCATGTTTTGAGAGCCCTCTAAAAAAATCAACTTAATACAAGCATTTTGCGAGGTCGCTGATGAATTTTGAAATCTGCACAAATGGTCAAAATGTGATTGTAAACAATTTTTTTTTTTCTTACCATTTTTTTGTGATTATCAATATCAGAACGTTGCTTTTGTTTATGAATTTTTTCGCTATTTTTTCGTGAATGTCAACATCAGAATTTTGCATTTATTCGTTTTCTTTATTTGATGATGTATTTCCATCACGAACAAAATAAAGTCTCAGTATATTATTATTATTTATAGAGGTCGTTTAAAAACATGAAAATTAATGTATACTTAAAAACTATTAAAATTCATAAGTGGACTCTAAAATTGATATTTTGAATTTTGAAACTTTGCGAAACTAATTTATATTCATTGTAAAAATATTTACTATAGCGAAAGCATAAATAAAAGTAATAAAACAAATAAAGTAGAATTTTTAAAAGTTTATTGTTTTTAATTTTTTGATCGTTTTATGTACTAATTATGAATGATCAAAGTGCAGAAATATGCGGAATTTCGGTTATAATGTTGGTATTTTATATACACGGAGAAATCCTCTGAGTAAAAATTACCCCCCAATGCAGGGTAAACCGGGGACGAAGTGGAATTTGGATAAGTTTTTACTAAAAACCGGGTCGTTTTTACCACTCACTGGGTAATTATTATCGTCCTTGAACGAAAATTTTTACTATGGCGGGGGGGTAAAATTTTTAATGAATAAAAATCCTGTTCAATTTTTAACCATCAAGTATAAAAAAATTTACCCCTCATGGCAAGTAATTTGTGGAAATAGACCCGAATAAGGTGATACGGTTACTTTTATACTCCCAAATCGGTCGAAAAATCCTAATCGAAAGCGAAAAATTACCCTGAACGCCGATATAAAAGTTCCCTCAAGCGGAGTAAATTTTTACACCCCCAGATTCGGAAATTATTACATCCTACGAAGTTAGCGAGTTAGAATGAGAGCGATATAGAAGGAACAGTGCAAACACAACTGGTCCTTTTCTTGCGCATGCGCAAGTCTCCTGGACACTGCACTCATGCCTAAAAACCACGTTTGGACGCCATTAATTTATTACTCGGTGTAAAAATTGGTTCTTGAATTTTCCGGCATATTATTGTATGAATATTTTGGTGCTCAAAGTGTAATTGTGTGTTAAATAAGCGCAGATATTTGGACACTGATAATATATATTTAGCGGGTAAAGAAATGCGCGATGTGTATCTGAATGAACACATGCAATCATATGAAGTCAATGATTGTATATTTATCAGTGGAATATTTTAGCCTTAAGTGAT
>MVJL01009973.1:0-37253 GCA_002156465.1 Macrocentrus cingulum
TTTTTTTTTTTTTTTTTTTCTTTAAGTATAAATTAAGAAAAAAATAAATTATTCTGCATGCAAATACATTATATTTGCACCTAAGACGTCAGTTCATGGTCGCGTTGGAGACGGTGTTGAGTAGTATGTCTGAAAATAATGGCAAATTTGTGGAGTTATCAGCGATTAAAATATTCTCGTAGTGTCCAACGACTCTATTCATCGGTAAAAAAAATATTACTTATATATAAATAACACATTCCATTTGTTTAAAAAATTTTTTCTATAATTTTAGCGCAGTAAAATTGTTTTTTTTTTTTTTCTCCAAGTATAAATTAAGAAAAAAGTAAATTATTCTGCATGCAAATACATTATATCTGCACCTAAGACGTCAGTTCATGGTCGCGTTGGAGACGGTGTTGAGTAAGTAGTATGTCTGAAAATAATGGCAAATTTGTGGAGTTATCAGCGATTAAAATATTCTCGTAGTGTCCAACGACTCTATTCATCGGTAAAATAATTTCAAAAAATTTTAATCCAATTTTAAAGAGTTTTAAATGATATAAAAAAAAATGTTTGTTGACATAGGCAGAACCTAACCTCAAATTGATCAAAGATTCAAAAAGAAATGTTGATACTATTGGACCTCCAGATCCAGTTTCCAACTTGAGACCAATTGTTTTTGCAAAATCCGAAGGAGAAACAGTAATTGAACGGGAATATCGTCTTGCAAGAGAAAAAACCCAAGATTGGAATCAACAATTTTGGTCGGAGCACAATGCAAAATTTTCATCAGTACGCATTATATAACTTATAATTTTTATTTTTCATACATCTAAAAATTTTAATATTATTTTTATTCAATTTTTAAATATTTCAGGAACGTAAGGAATTTCAAAAAACACGTGAAACTGAGAAAAATCAACCATTAACAGCAGATGAGATGTCGATATTTTATAAAAAATTTCTTGATAAAAATTGGAAAACACATTTAAATTATAATCTATCTTGGTATCGTCAAAATTTAAATATTTTATATTTAGAATTTAGAGTGAGATTATCAAAATTTAAATTTAAATAGTGTAAGTCAAATATTCTAAAAAAATTTTAAATAAAAAAATTAGTATACAAAACTCGGGTCAATTTACTCGCTGGATAGAAAAATAATTGTTTTTTATAAAAAATCATTAATTAAATTAAAAAACTAGCTATTTTTATAATTAACTAATTAGTATACTTCATTTTCTACTTGATACAGAAAATTGTTTGACCTTATTTCTCAAGTTAATCCATAAATTTCAATTTCTCTCACAGTAGTTGACATTAAAGATATTCGCAAATGTATTTTTCTTCACTAAAAATTGTCGTTCTATAAGTAATATTCTCTTTGTGAGCCTTTTATCCTGATTACAAACGTTAACACAGTATAGATAGTAAAAAGTTTATCATCTAATTCCAAGACACAATTGAGAACACGAGGTCTTCTGTACACAACTGACCGATAATCAATTTTTCAAATAATCCTATTACAGTTGTCGTATTTTATTCAAGCTAAGCACCCAAGAGAAAAAAAACATTAGCCAAGCTACAATCTGTATAGTCCGATCACTTCACACTGTCTACACAGGGTAAATAAATTCTAATGAGGTTATTTCATTAAAAAATGGAGAATATTTCGCTTCAAAGATGGAATTCAAAAAATCTTTATACACTAATGAAAGCACCTGAATCAAAATTTTCATCCTCTTCGACTGATCAATCAACAGATATAACCAACACACAAAATCTCACTCACTCGAGCGCTCCAAAATTAATTACTAATTATTTTTACACACAAAATACGGATTTAAAGCCGCTGGTAATAGCATGGACAAGAAGGATTGTGACTACGTTAAAAAAATTGCTAATGGAGTTGTTAAAAATCAATTGGAGTATGTATATCCAGTGGAAAGCACTTTTTACCTGTGGTTTGGGCTTGTGGATAGCACTCTGCATCACGGATAAATCTTACTTGCAATCTTCATTCCCAAAAAATCAAAAAACACTTGATTTTGTGAAAGAAGTAAATAACAATTGTGACGATAAAAATACGATGCTAAATGGAAAATCATTTTGGTCCAAAATTTATTGGGAAGTTTATATTCTTTTGATAATAATCGCAGTAGTTATCTGTGGAGAAATTCGTTTAAGAATGAAATTTATAGCAAAGTATGTGGTATTTTCCGTTTTTTTTTTTTTTTTGTTTATTAACTTATTTTATTGAATTTTCTTAGGAATTTTTCGAAAAATCGACCGATTGACGATTGTAATATTATTGAAGTATCTGAATGTTCATTTGACGAGACGAATTGTAATTCTGGTAAGATAAAACTCGAAAGATTGCATCTCAATGCGAATTTGAATTGCCAATGGAGGATTTCAGAGGCCGTAAGGACCCTTAAACGACCTAACAATGGACATTGTAATGAATTGGATATTCAAAGTCACGAGGAAAACGTCAATAGATCAAAGTGGAGCATAGATCTGCTGCGATCCTATGTATGCGAATATATACTATCGAAAATCGGATTAAACTCGACAATTTCGAACGTTAATAAACTTTTACAACCCGCGGAAATAAATATAAAAAAATTTATAGAATCACGGGTAAATTTGTTATCTAGTAAAAAAATTATACGTAACTTGACGAGGACAAGAATTAAAAATAATACTGTGAGAAAGCCTTCAAAAGGCACAAGTGTACTATTTACAAATGAGATGAAGAATAATCGTATTATTAGTTCATCACCGGCATTCAAACAATTTTTATTATTACAAGGAAATTCTTATTTCAAGAAACATTCTATTTAAAAAAATTTTTTTTTTCTCTACTGTTTTATTTTCCTTATTATTATTTTCATATTAGATTTACAATTTTATATCTGATTACATTTTTTCTTGAGAAAAAAAAAAACGATTTTTTTCCTCAAATTTTCCTTTTTTACGTGATATTTAAATTTTTATTTGAGAAAATATGAATATTTTGACTAAAAATTACAACAGGCATGGAAAAATATTGTTTAATTTATATTTAAAAAAATGCAGTTTAACGTATAAAATATATATATATAATGGAAAAAATTCGGTACATATATTTTCTAGTTTAGTTTATAAAAAATCGTACCACAAATTCAAAAAATATTTTTAGTACTTTTTTTTTCTTTTTCATAAAATATCATAAAACCAGCTTCAATTGAAATAATTTAATAGGAATTATGCGAGGTGGAAAGCATGGTTTTAGTACGTTTGATATTGCCAGTTTTACAAGTGTTAACAGTGCTGGCAAATCTCAAAGAATTTAGTGATTCATGGTAACAATCATCAAGCGGCGAAATATTTAATAACATAAGACTTTTTGAATTACCTCCAAGCGATGGCATGAGGAGATGAGTGAGTTTGGAATTTCTATAGGGCACGTGTTCCTGTTTTTTCGACAGTGCAAGTATAACATTACCGAGATTAGCCAGTGACTTATTGATATTTTTTGTTTCCGTGGCTCTTGCAGCTTCCTCGCCACGCAGTTTTTCAGATCCAGCCAAATCCACTAGATTCAGATTGCCGACACAGCGTTCGCCATTGTTTACATGAGTTCCGATGATTCGAATTCGAGCAATAGAGTGCGATCTTGAGGATCGTTCGTTGCATTTCGTGGCGGCAACGGCGCGATTTTGCTGAGCGATTCGGAGGCACTGATGCAACTCATCCGGACTGTTAATGTGCTCAACTTGCAGGTTAGTAACGTACAAATCGCTTGCCTTTGCGTCAACCATGCGAATCTCGTGAGTTTTTATATTGGCGTCCAAAAGATCGACAATGTGCTCGTTGTAAATTTCAAGGAAACTCGCCTCGACCTCGTACTGCCATCCAAGCAGCTCAAACTCTTTCATCTCCTCGAAAATATGTCGTACAGTTCTTGGAATCATGCCTTCAAGCTCTGGATCGCAGTCGCCCTCCATTGTATACGTTTTTCCGGAGCCTGTTTGCCCATAAGCAAACACACACACGTTGTAGCCCTCGAGTGCCGACTGCACGAGCATTGACAGCTCCTCAAAGACGAGCGATTGCGAGGCTGTGGGTGGGAAAACCTTGTCAAAAGAAAATTCCTGACGTGTGCCACGAATTCTTCCACTGCAACTCATCGAATCGGAACCATCTGCACGTCCAATTTCCAGGGTACACTCGTCGACGTAATTTATTGAGCATAAAGCCTTGCCAGACTCGTTGGGGATTTTTGGACGCACTCGGCAAAAAACTCGAATATTTCCCTTCATTTCTTGAATCGTATTGTGCAGTACTCGACGATCTCGATCCATTTGATAAACTAATTTCTCTAAATTTTCAACTTTTTGCGATAATTCATTGTTCATATTAATTTGTACTTCCAAATTCTCCTCTAGAGTCTGGATTTTGCTTGAAAATTGCTCTATCTGAGTTTTATAATTTTTATTTGATGTCAAAGCAATTTCTAACGATGATTTCGTCACTTCAATATCGATTTTATACTGCTGCAATTCTGTTTCTGTTTCCGTCAGTTTAATATCTCGCTGCTCGAGAAGACTCGTGATTTCATTGATTTTCTGCGTGCTGTCACTCAATTTTTCGGCAATCAGTGCATTCATTTGTTCGGTGTCTTGAGTGCATTTTTCTTTTAGCGTGGCCAGCTGCTTGCTAGCCATTTCAAATTTTGTCTTCCAGTCCCATTTGTTTACTTTGACTGTCGTGGGTTTTGCTGGAGCTGTGGTAGTCGGTCGAAGAGACTTGCCAGACACTGCTGACGGTGCTGGTCTGACTGCTGGACGAATCGCTGGACGTTTAGCCTCAACGGTTGATGGTTTTATCGGGTCAGCAGGTCGTTTTAGTGCTTTTCGTGCTGCCACTGGATCTTTTATCACTGTTTTTGCTCGCTGCACTGGCTTTGGCGGTGGTTTATTCTCTTTGGTAGTTGGTCGAGATATACAACCGCCAGTTTTCGACTTGCCAAGATTTTTCAAGGGTGTTGTTACAGTCGATGACTCTGCGACTTCCGTTTTTTCAACTGGTTTTGACGCTGTTACAGGATTTTGAGGTTTTTTCACGCCAATTTTTGGCTGTGGTAATCGAGACTCCATCTGTAATTAGGCAAAAAATAAATATTTCTATCGATAATAGAGGTTAGAAAAATATTTAAGAATTTTTTAACCTCGAAAAATGTATAAAATTTGGTTAGTCTTGGATAATCGTGTATAAACAAATTTTAAAGCTCATATTTACGATTTTTACTAAAGTCTATTTGGGTTATTTTGTTAATAATATACACAAAAAACGAACCTTTATACGTGCAACTCCAACACCGGTATTGATGATGACGTAAAACTTTATTTATGGTCAAATTTATTTATTTTATTCTCTGATTTTCGTAAAAAACACTGATTTGAACACTCAATTCACACGATAAAAGGTCAATTACTCATCAAATTAATTCGACAATACCAAACGACGCTTGGATTTTTATCAGAGCACTTTTTTTTTTGCCAGCTTGACCGTTGTTATTCCTCCAGCGACGCCAATTCAAATTTTTATGGGAGGGGATACAACCGACCAATGAGAAGAGACTAATGGCCGCCGACCAATGACAGGCATTCGCGGGCTTTTTGGCGCAGTTTTACAAATCTACACTAGCAGTGAATTGGTGTAAAATATTAATTTATTACCTTTCTATTTATTATTTAGCAGTGGAAGTTCAATGAACTGTTGTAAATAGAGTGGCTCAGTTTAAATTCAAAGCGCTACCTGTAAAACATGAAATTTAATTAATCTAAAGAGAGCAGAGAAAGTCAAATAAATGAATTATGCATAGAAAAAAAAAATCATAGATTTTCTTTACAATTATATTATTTATTTCATAGTAATAAAATTTTTTTTTTTTAATAGACAATTTAATAAATTTATTATTCTTTTAATTTTTATTATGACCCAATTTTATATGAAACGCGCATATTGTGTCATGTACACAGAACTGCGTGTTTAAGAAGTTAAATACTCAGGATATCAAATGCAGTTCACCCCCCCGCACAAACACACATATACATTCATGAAATTAATTGAAAACCCAGCGCAGAGTTGAATTTTACACAGATATACATATACAACCGCCGAAAATGTATCTCATTTCGTATTCGTATACATATATCCTGTAAAATTATTCCATTGCACTGTATAGTACTTTGATTTTCTAATTATATCGTGGCAATTGAGTTTACCCCACTAATATACATATATACTCATCTAAACTTAAAAAAATCACTCCCTATATACAGAATACAAACGAAAAACTGAAAAAATCCGAATTTTTTTGGCATTTAAGTTAAAAAAATCTCATTAAACAACAATATATTACCATTTTTTGATTGGATTTCAATAAAACTGCTTTAAATTCGAACAAAATGAGAAAAAAATGAGAATGATAGGTTGAATTTTCGTTTTTTTATGAGCAAAAACATGTGGAGCTGATGCGATTATAAACAATTACTGCATTAATAATTTTTTTTTTTCGATAATTCTTGCAATAACAGTTAAGTATGGTAGTGGCACTTGGCAGTTGGCCAAGTAAAGCAGACCTGCGCGTTGTTAAAATTCGTGTTTGCCCATAGGAGAGATACAAAAGCGCAGTCAGTCACGTGGACGCGCTACCCGCGTTCGGACGAGCGGCAAGTATATCGTATTCCGAATAAGTTTGTGTGGTGTTAATCAAGTCGTTATAAATTATTTTTCATAACGGGTTACTCACGAGAGATTGCTGAATTTTTTCCACCTGTAAGTTCACATTTTTTCTCGATAAAAAAAATTTATTTCTCAGAAAAATTCTGAATAAAAGATGATAAAAATTACATTTGCACATATATAGGAAGAATTGTAAATAAATTACTCGACGGGTTAATTAATTTTTTAATACCATGACTTCTATTTCACGCAATTGAATAATTTAATGGCCATTGAAATAAATATAGATTAAATTGCTGATGGGGTTGATATATAAAAAAAATTCTCTCTGTCATTATAGAGTGACGTTTTTCGAGTGTTTTTCACAATTTATGAGGCTTTAATTGCTCGATTAAAGTCAAGTTTTTTTTTTTTTCAAAGCTTGTTGGAGGAATTCTATTATTTGTCGATGGGGTAAGCCACAACGAGCCGTTTAGCAAGTGCAAAATACAGTGAGAAAAAAATTACAGAGTACTCAATTTTTTTTTGTTCGCCAGACGCTATCCCACGTCAATCTCACCTGGTCTAATGGCCTTTTTGTCCCCGTAGCTTTTTGTTTTATTATCTTCTTTGTCGATGTCTTTTTGGTCCTCTCGCTCACGTAAAATATCTGATGGGTATATATGCACGAGGTTGTGAATAAATCGCACGTCATTTTGACGCGTGCATAAGCTCAAATATACGGGTTTATTTTTTTGGATATATTTGGTTTTTATTGTGTTGAACTTTGGCAAGGTTTCTTGGCTTTAAAAATACCGTTTTTCGAATTTTTCTTTGCCAGGGCATTTTTTTTTCTCGTCTTTTCTTCCGTGGTACAATTTTTTTTGCTGATGCATGCCGGATTTTTTAGCGAATTGTTATCGAAATATTTTTTTAATTTTGTTTTAGATAGTATACGTAAGAAAATAATTTTTTTTTTTTTTCAATCTAGATAGATAATAAATATTAAAAATACAAAAGTTGACGTTTTTTTTTTTTCTCTAGCTATCTCAATAAATATCCATTAAAATTTTATAACAAAATACGTTTTTTATAGAAAATTTTTTCAGCTACAAAAAAGATCTCTTGAAAAATTTTTGTAAGTTTTATAGTTTTTGAGATATTTACAAAATACGATCACTCTAGAGTATCTAAACTTTTTTCCCACATGTCAAAGGAGTGTAGGATCAATAAAACACCTAAAATTATAAATAATTAAGTGTTGTTCATCTCTAAAATAAGTTTAATTGAGATACAAAAATTTTTTTTTTTTTCACAAATTTTCAAAGGGCTTGGATATCTCACATTTTTGGTGATTTTTTTAGTTTTTCCCTGATAACTCAGTAAATAAGACGAATAGCGAAAAATGTTATAAAACCTAAATGATTCATTGCATAATTTCCTACAAAAAATATTAAATAAATTTTTTTGTATCTCTCTTAGTGTTTAAGATATTACAGCTTTTAAAAAATTTTTATTTTTCAAAATATCTCGAAAATCCAAGAAAATATCGAAAAAATTTATTCTACATTTTTTATCAAAAATAAAATTTCCTATCATTTAACTCTTATAGTAATTTTCCTTATTTCGCTTGGTTACCGAGTTATCAGCGAAAAACCAAAAAAAAAACCACGAAAACAATGAGAAATCCAAAGACGAGTGTTGTATCTCATTTTTAAAAATTTCTTGAAAAAATTTTTTTGTCGTAAAAATTTACGGATAATAAAAAAAAACGGACTTGCACAGTTGGAAATAAAATGTGTATCCATAAATACTGTCCAGGTCCCGAATCTCTAAACATGTGTCAAGTGTACATACTCGCGAACATTTGCACGTGGCGTCTGAAAGCACTTGGAGAGATGATGGATGGCTTAAAGTACACAGCGGATGTATGGTAAAGTGCATCTCCAATGGTCCTCAGAGAGCTCAGAATTCGTGGCACGTGTAAAAGCAGTAGAAAATCAAGGCGAATTACAATTCGAAATATCATTAAATAAACACTTTAAATGGCTATAACCAAGGTATACTCGTGTGTATCTTTATTGACATGACGCAATAAACATATATTGGTCGTTGAATGATGCACGAGACAGATCGATGGTCGCTACAATGTATAGAGAAATGCACGCTGTAGATAACACAATGCGTCGATAATTCACGTTTTAATGTCTAACACTAATATGACCTGTTCTGAGCCCGTAAAAATATCATACTCACTGATATGTCTGCTCTCTGCAACGTGCCAATCGATCAGAAATTGATTCCAATAAAATAATTATCATCGCGTGATGGAGAAACAGAGGGCTTTGGGACGGGACGTTCATGTGGCGTCCAACTGACACTTTTCCTACTTTCATCATCACTCATGCTTTCCATCGCGAATAATCCGTCAATCTAAATATCTCAAAAACCCGTAAAATTATTCGCAAAATAATAAAAATTATTTTTAAACCCGTTAAAATATGAAATAAATTATTAAAAAATGGACTTTTTGTTTTTTTTTTTTTAAATAAACAATTCGTTTTTTTTAGTCATAATTATCGAAAATTACTTGAATAATAATAAAAATTATTACTGAGTTTTTTGAAATGTAAAAAAAAAAAATTTTTTATTCATCAAAAAAAAATCCGTTTTTTCACGAGTTATATGTATAATAATGTAAAAAAATTATTTCTGTTATAATTAAATAGAATAATAGGTTTTTTGATAAGAATTTCCATTTTCCAATAGTTTTTAAGATATTTTAATTAAAAAAACAGCCATCAGAGAATTTTTTTATACTTATATCGTTTTGATTATAGATTTGTGACATTTTATTTTGTTAATATCTTGATAACGATGTGAGTTATACAAATTTTGTTGAATACCTTTTTTGTAGCTAATAAAATTTTCTATAAAAAAGGTTTCTTAAGAAAAATTTTTATCTACAATGGTTTTGAAGATATTTTGATTTAAAAAACATTTAAATTAAAAAAAAAAATTTTTCAAGCCGAAACAATTTTAAAAATTAGTATTTTTTTCTTTCCATTTATCTTGTAATTGAAAAATAAAGTTTATCCATGTACTAATGGAAAGCAAAGCACAAATGTCCAACTATGGGAGTAATAGCAGATGGAATTGCCGCTCTAGAGGCTGAAACTCGATGTGAGTAATGTCATGTGGGTCTCTTGTGTGTGCACCAATGTTTGCAGTGGTGTCTGTGTACTGCCATTAAATCGGCTAAATGCATGACCAACAATAAATACCAATTTTTGACAATACAAACCACGTGAATCTCTGCGACATTTGAAAATGAACCTGATTCTAGAGAATTCCAAATGTGTCAGTGAGGGTATAAAAGAATTCAATTGTGTTCCCCGGGTGTTATTAAACTGCCGATATCGATGTTGACACTTTGACAAAAGAATTTTCTTTTTACGACTCAATAGCATCAATGCTATTATTTAACAGGATCGATATCATCTTTGGCTCAATAATTTCGCAGAAGTTGTCTTTATACAATTTGTTTTTTTTTTTCGACTAAACTTTAATATGCAAAGTGGGAAATTCTGGATTTTATGCATGCCAGAAATGCTTTCTCTACACTGCGCCAACTATATGGGGAGAATATTTCTATGCTGAAAAATTTTGTGGTTACTATAGTAATATAAGTATACGTTGGGACAAAATAGGACACTGCAGGCTATTTTTCTTCTCTCAATATCCTACACACAATTTACTAGAATTGTGATAGAGTCGAGTTATAAAGCCACGAAAAATATACTCAAATCAAAATAAAATTTGTGAGAAAACAAAAAAAAATGAGAAAAGCAAATGTAAAAAAAAATTTTTTTTTGTGATTGTTAAAAAATTTTTTCACCTGAAATTTTGCCTGATTTGCAATTGTATTAAAAATAAGCTAATAATATTAATCATTGAGAAAATTCTCAATATTTTTTTAGTTTTCACACACAACAAAATCAAAAAAACAGAATTGTGTGCCTAAAACTGAAAAATCAGCAAATATCTTCAAAACTATTGAAAATATGAATTATTCTTAGGAAATCTTTTTTATAGTAAATTTTATCAGCTACAAAAAAGGTTTTTAACAAAATTTGTGTAACTCACATTGTTATCAAGATATTCACAAAATAAAACGTCGTGTATTTAAAGCCAAAATGGCGAAGTACATAGAAAAAATTTAGCTATTTAAAATCAAAATATCTTGAAAGCTATTGAAGATAGTAATTTTACTGAAGAATGCTTTTTTGTAGAAAATTTTATTAGCTACAAAAATGATTATTAACAAAATTTGTCTAAATTACATCTTTATATTTATAAAAATTGTATTTAAAAAAATTACGAATAAAGGAAAAAGTTGTTGGATTATAATTATGTAACTTAATACAACTTTGGTATTACTGTTGTAGTGGTATATTTTACAAAGAGTATAAAAAACGTTCCAAGAGACAACAGCGAGTCACGCGCGTTCTTTGTTGTTAATTTACCCCTTTCAAGAAGCTCCGGATTTCTCCACACAGTATATAACTCTGTCAACTTCTTATGCACCTTGTTGGAATAATAATCACTGTCAAGCTGGATTTTTTCGCTAGAAAATAATTGTCCTGTCTCAAGAGGCATATCAACTCCTCATCATCCAGCCACTCGACTTGACTTACAAATGTCAGCAACTAATTCTTTGTTTTTTTTTTCTACTTCCTAACACTTCGTAAACGATCATTGATAAGGCATGTGCACATTGTATATCTAAATATAACACAATAAACAGGATTGATCAATAAAAAAAATTTTTTTCAACCCCGAAAAAAATTCCAGAATCTTCATACCAATAATTTTCACAATTTATAACAAAATATTAACATTTATTCACCGAATTTTAACATATTTTTTATCATATGCAAGAAAAAAATTCTGAGAAAAAAATTTTTTTTCCAAAAAATTGTCTAAAAAAATTTTTTTTTTTGTTAATAAAAATTTCTGAATGAGTTGACAGTTTTTATTTGACTGAAAATCGCTCAAAAATAAAAATATTTGTGTGCTATCGGAAAAAAGTTCATCTTCATAGATGATATAAAAAATTAAAATTTTTTTATTTGCTAATATCTTGATAAAAATGAGAGTTAAATAAATTTTGTTAATAATCTTTTTTGTAGATAATAAAATTCTCTATAAAAAAGATATCTTATAAAAAATTTATATTTACAGTAGTTTGGAAGATATTTTGATTTAAAACAACAAGGTACGTTTTTATATTTTAGGTTTTGCGAAAATCTTTTAAAAATAAAAATATTTGTTTGTTAAGATTGTGTTATTTAGACAAAGTTTATGTCACAGATGCGGTTTTGACGTTTGAAAACTTGTCAAATCCTTGATAAATCAATTTATCCAATTGCGAGTGCGATAGAAAGGTTGAAAAAAATTTTTTATTACACCTAAAATTCTCTTTTAACAATTGGAGAATAAATGACGATGGTAAATGAGAAGGGCTATATGTGCATAAGAAAAATCTCAGACGTGATTTGCTTCATCGACACTTTTTTCTTCAACACCCCGGCGCGCAAGATTGATCTCTGAATCTGTTTTTCTCAAACCCACTCTGATCACTCGGCTTATCCGACAATGATAAGCTCCATAGGTAGCGACTCTTATAGGTATATGGGCTTTGAGAGGTCGTTATTAATGACGGGAAAGAAAAATCTAGGGAAGTTTTACGACCAACATCAGTGAGGTCACCCTCTAAGTGATCCTGTCGTCTGTATCAAGGTTATACTCTATTTTGCCGAGCTCTCATCCTCGCATGTGTAGCACTGAATTATGCAAATAAAATAAAATCATGCAGCACACTTGCACTTTTTATGCGCAAAAGCCTCATCCGCAATAATACGTGGGCCAATTCTACGAGAAAACTCATTGTCATCCAGGCAGATCGACTCATCTCGCAGTATTGTCCACCACCCCCTTCCTTAATCGTCAGTTTAATTTTAAGCCTCTCCACATTATCAAAAAAATGATATCGTATGACTAAAACCAAATAAACGTAACTCGAACAAAAAGAAAATTTTTAACTTGCTAATATCTTCATGAGGATGAGAGTGACGTATATTTTGTTAAGGACCTTTTTTGTAGGTAATAAAATCTTCTATAAAAAAGGTCTCTTGATAAAAATTGTTTTCTCTAGTAGTTTTAAAGATATTTTAATTTAAATAAGCAAAATTTTTCATGTACAATCTTTTTGGCTTTTGATACGCGAAATTGTATTTTCGTTCATATCTTGATAAGAATGCGAGTTAGATGGATTTTGCCAAGAAGCGTTTTTGTAGCTTATAAAATTTTCTATAAAAAAGATATCTTGTAAAAAATCGTTATTTCCGATATTTTAGAAGATATTTTGATTTTAAAACGCGATATTTTTTCTATTTATAGAGCAAAAAGTTTTCTTCTTTAATTTGAGGTTTTCTTCTTTAAAATTTTAAAATAAGTCAATAATTTCTTGATTTTTAATTTTTGGTTTTAATAATATTTGTTTTATCAATGGATAATATTTTATATAACTAGATAAGAAAAAAATTGATCAGAAAATATTTGGGTGATAAAATGATCGCTTGCAGACATAAATATTCTTTTAAATTTAAATTTTTACTCTTGCAATAAAATATGTGAGAAGAATAAAAATACACTAGGTAGGTTTTGGATAAATAATGCTCTCAAACACGCTGTATCGATCGTTAAAGTATAAATGTCACCGCAGGTATATGTGTTTTGTTGGTTTTGATTTATATACTTATATTTTATTTTTTCAAACGACTTTTACTTTCTTCTATTATATTTTTCCCTTTTTTTGGCAATTACCCAAAATACTTTTTCTCAAACATATTTCATATATTTTTTTCTTCTGCAGAAAAGAAAATGAAATATTTCTCTAAACAATAACCCCTTTTTTTAAATCACAATTATTTTTTCAGACTCAGTTTAGAGTTCGAAAAATACCCCAAAAAATTAGCAACCCCCTGGCGTCATTTTCAAGATCATCGCACACCCTCTAAACCCCAAATTCATGTGAAATAATTGTGAAATATGTTGTTAAACGTTTTGACTAGCGGTTATAATTTTTCTACAGTTAGTTTAGAGTTCGAAAAATATCGAAAAAAATTAACAACCCTCTACCATCGTTTAAAAACCACCAGCCACCCTATAAACTTCAATTTAATGCGAAATAACGATGTAAAATAGTATTAAATGTTTTTTTTTAGTGACGAGAACGATGATATTTTTTCTACAGTTAATTTACAGTCCAAAAAATACCCCAAAAAAATCAGCAACACTCTGGCGTCGTTTTTTTAATTATAAATAACGTTTTAAGGATTAAACCGAAGAAGAAAAAGTCTTATGATTTTTTATTTTAAAATAATACATTTTTTTTATGCCATATGTACTTATTATACTTTTATCACGAACAATAAAATGTCCTGACACAACTGAGAATTTAACGACATCGTGAAAAATCACTCGTGTAAAAGTCAGATGTTTTCTGCCGTCATTGTCGCAAAATAAAGGATACCTAGACATTGAGAAAAAAAAAAAAAACGAAACTTGAAAAATCAGTATTTTATTGAAAAGGGATAAAAAGATTTAATTTTGATAAAAAAATAGTTAAGAATTTTTTAGCACTTTAAGAGAGACACAGATTTTTTTTCAAATATTTAATGAAAAATGTTTAAAAAATCAGTAAATAATAAAATAGTGTCTTTTCACATTTATAATTTGATTGGCTACTTTATTATAAGCTCTATCATTAACTTAGTAGTATTAGATAACGACGATTATAGCTTCTATCATGAAAAGTAATTGCCTTGTAAATGCAACTATGCTTTATAACCTCGGTTCGTTTTAGATAGCACCGGATACATATATGCAAAGAAGTTATAGAATTTGTGTTAGCAAGTTATTGGAATGTGGTGTGTGTTGAGCTAAAAAAAGCTATCGATTACTAACTGACATAGATGAGAAAATAGATAATGAATTATTAGTTTAAAAGAGTCATTGAACAAAAGATAATATTAATTTTCAAAAAATTTACAAAGGAATCAATTAAAATTGTAATTTCCATATTTTCCCTACATACTTATATGAATATTTTTTCATTAATTAAAATTTCAACATATACAAAAAAATATTTCAATTTTTTTTTTACAATTATATTGCGAGTTTAAAGCCATATAAAATTATTTTTCAATTTAAAATTTAAATATCTTTAAAACTATTGAAAATAAAAATTTTTTTCAAGAATACTTTTTTGTAGAAAATTTTATCAGCTACAAAAAAGGTTTTTATCAAAAATTGTCTAAGTCGTATTCTTAGGCAAGATATTAGCATGTAAAGTGTTTTGAACTTACTGCTGAAAATTTTGTTGAACGAATAAAACGAATTAAAATAAATTCTTTGTGTTTCAGGAAATTATTTATAATTTTTGCCCATTCTGGAGGGTGACGGGAGACACACTAGACATCGTCATGTCACAGTTACTCCAATTAAAGTCCAGGTGACCGGGAATGGTAAGTTTTTTTTCCTTCAAAATTTTAATAATTATTTTTGACAAATTTACACCTTGTCAAATTTGATCGCGTTACTGCACTGGTTTTATCGTTAACCAGTGATGTCTCAAGGTTTTTTTTTAATACCGTTTAATTTATTTTACTCCAAGGTGACGTGACGAAGATTGAGGTGGAGCTGGAGGAGGCTCCTCCCGAGGGAAAGAGGCTGCCCGCTATTCTCGTTGGCCCAATGTCGACGGAATTCAATTCAACGGTCGAAATAAATTCTACTCATCCTGGCCGTGAGTATATCCAAAATGTAGAATCCCATTTGCATTTATATGTGTTACTTCCGCATTTTGTCACCAGTGAAAAAAATTTTTTTTTCACTCACAAATGCAAATTTACATGAAAATTTATGAAATTATCCAATTAAATCATTCAAAATCACATCGAAAATCATTTCATAATGAAATTTTAAATTTAATTAAACTATTATAATTTAAATATCACCTTTTTTTCTTTTAATTATCCATAAATAAAAAAATTCATGTTATGGCTGACTTAAAATCGATTTTTCTCCTTGAAAAAAATTTTAAATCTTTCACTTGCTAATATCTTAATAAGGATACAAATTGGGTAAATTTTACTAGAGATCTTTTTTGTAGCTAATAAAATTGTCTACAAAAAAGATATTGTGACAAAAATTTGTATCTTCAATAGTTTTGAAGATATTTTGATTTAAAATAGGAAAATAGTTTTTTAAATGCAGATTTTTTTACATATGCAATGAAAAATAGTTGTTAAATTACATTAGTTGGATTAGTTGTTATTTTTTATTAAACCTAATTTAAACGATGATAGAAGTACAAAAAAAAATTTTGCAAGCATGAAAAGTGTCACACGCTCCTAGTGTAACAAGAAAAGAATTTCATTAAATTTAGCTTCTTGTTGTATATCCTTTTTATCCACAGTACAATGTCCCATTTCTACATATAATCCTCCTGGATATCACATGGGAATATCGCGTGAATTTGCTTTCTAGGATCATTTTTTACCTCAGCATTTGTACTTTTATTTTTCTCGTAAAAAAAAAAGAAACGAAAAAAAAAAAAAACTAATCCCAAGAATGCGATATATATTCAACGATATGTCCTAAATGTGGTTTTCATGTTATGTTAAAAACTGTGGTCATAAAAAACCGAGAATTTGTGATAAATGTCCTGAAATAAAAAAAAAAAATTTTTTCTTTGAAAAAAATCTAAAAAAAAATTTTTAATCTATTCCTAACGGCTTTAAATTATTGTAATTTTTGATTATTAAATAAATATAGACAATTTCCACGTTAAAAATATAAAAAAAAATTTTTTTTTTTAGCTGGAATTGTTCCGGGAAAATTTTTTTTTCTACTTTTAATAGATAAGAATTTAATTTACATTTAAATACAAATATTTATAGGATGATTTTTGTAATTTAACAAGAATTTAATAACTTTTTTTTCTTCCACGAAAGTCTGTGGTGGAGTTGAACGTTATAAATCGTCTACTTCATTGACAGAAACCACGAAAATTGCACTGAAATAGCTGTTATAAAATTCTCTACGTTCCGGTCACGTTTAAGCTCTTTAAAAGCCAACGAATAACCGTCGATTTTCAACAAATGACGTTATATCCAGGATAAAGATAAATTTTCCTCACATTCCTTTCTTAAAATCACATGAGCCATAATTTTTATCCTTCCTATTTCATCGTCGATTCTTTACGAATTTCCAACTGCAGAAAAAAAAAGCATCATCAGTCATAACAACATACGAAAGAAAAAAAATTCCCCGCATTAAAAACCACAAATAGCCGATGAAAATAATTTCTAATATCAACAGATATCCACTAGCAATAAATTAAAAATACTTAGTGACCAATAAATCGAATGAAAAACAGTAGAAAAAAATTCTAAAAGTATTTTCAGTCACTGTATATATAAAAAAAAAAATTTTTCCGATCAAAAAATCACGAAAAATCAAATAAAAAAATAATTTTCAATAGCAAATACACATCAGCAATAAATTAAAAACACTTTATAATTAATAAATCGAATGAAAATACCGGAAAAAATTTTTAAAACCCTGAAAAACTATTAAAACTTATAATTTTACATTTTCAAAACAAAAAGTTCAATCAAGTTTTCTTGTAGCAAAAAATTGTATAGTTTGTTTTTTCTTATTTTTATCAGGATTTCCACGACCCGGAAGAGTTGTAGTGCGAGCAGAAGAGGCTCTCATCGTGATATTTGTTCTGCTGCTGTGGGTGGCAGCCATCGCTCTATTCTTCAATCGCTGGGGAAAGATTCGAATGTTGGAGCCTTATCAGCCGAAATTCCAGCAACAGCAGCGTGTCAGTTGTGCCATCGTTGATTCAACGCCCGTAAGTGACATTGCATGTTGCTCCGATGATCTACTGCCACTCGAGACGCATGAGAGTTTTGTTGACAAGCAGGACGAGGTATACATATTATACATCTATCTACTCATTGCAGATTTGTTGTATCTTTTGATTTAACAGTGTTGGTCACTCGATCGATATATCGCCATAATCTCGTCTCAACTGATGGCGAAAATTTTTCCTTTTTCCTCGTAGACTCTAGTAAAATAATAAAATCAATTTAATTTCATTAGTTAAAAGCTTTTTTTCTAAGAGTTCAAAAAAACAACTGACGTGACACGTGTCTTTTATTTATTTTTTTTTTTTTTACGTTAAAAATTATTTATGCATTAAATTTTTTTATCACTGAAAAATTGAGTTTAATCGATCAATTCATTTTAATTAATTAATAATTGACAAAAAAAAAAAACAAGAGATTTCTAGAACTTAAGCTAAATATTCATTAAATTTTTTATCATTTAAAAATTAAGTTTAATTTACTAATTGATTTTAATTAATTAATAATTGATAAAAAATAAAGGCATTGACGTCTTTTTAGAAAGAAAAACTTGATTTTTTTTTTTTTATTTGATGCAAAAAACTTATTATTATGAGATTTTAAAAAATTTTTAAATTAACATTTCAATGCTAGACATATAATTTTTTGGAATTTAAGATTTTTTAAGACACATTAAAAAATAATTTTAAAAATGATTTTAACATAGAAAAAAATTTATTTTTATATTTTCTCCATAAAATACAATATATTTACATTTTTTTTATATGATAAATTTACATATGCAATGGAAAAAAGACGAAAAAACTTTTCTCAAATGGACAAAGTTTTTTTTTTCTGAGGTGAATTGCAAAAAAGATAAAAAAAAAAAAACATCTCAACGGCCACAAGTATGTGAGGGAAAAATGATGAAAAAAAGGAGAACTTTTGATCTCTCTCATCAGATATGTTTTGTCGATTTTGACTTGTATAATGGCTTCACATCCGTAACATCAGCGAGCATAGCTCATGAATATTGCGCATCACAATCTTAATCCGATTGCTATGCAAATCTGACCGATATCCCAGGATTCTGCGGACACAGAGATCAGGTACTATATGTCCGAATGTCGACAAAGGGACAGTGTGTCCTGAATGGGTGGATATGTATATGGATATACATTTACATTTCTCACGCTTTCTATATAGTTTCGTGCAATTTCAGTATAGCGCCCGCGCTGAGAAAGAGAATATATCAACTCGCACCCATTTATTTCGATTCCCAGGCATATTTTCTCTCAACCAATATAAAACGTCCCTTTGGTATTCCATTTTTTCCCTCGCATGAAATATCACACAAATATCGACAATTACGAGAGAGATAATTTAATTCAAAGTTTCATCAACGTGAGTGGCTCATGCAAAAATATTTTTTCCAATTTTTTACATTGATAAAAAATTTTTAATCGTCTAATATTTCACATTTTATTTTATTAACATACCTATAAACTTTGCATATACATGAAATAAAAAATTGAGTCAATCAAATAGTGAAATAAAAATGTCCACGTGTAGAATTTTATTTCATTTGCATTCAAGCAATATCTCTTGTCGTAAAAATTGTATCCATTAAAAATCATCCTAAAATAAATATCAAAACAAAATTTATAACTTTGAAAAAAATAATTTTTCAACATTTTTTTTTTTCAATTTAACAATAAAAAACTTTACAAAAAAAATTTTTTTTTTAATGTGTTAAATTTTTTATCATTTAAAAATTGAGTTTAATTGATTAATTGATTTTAATTAATTAATAATCGATAAAAAACTATTGATTTGTTGTTTTTTCTGTACTAAACTTTATTTTTATTGGACGAAAAAAATTTTTTTCTGACAAATTTAATCATTTTAGTTATCGACATTACTATAAAATGTAAAAAATAATTTATTTAATGTTAAAATAATTATTATTAATGATTTTTTCAAGTTGAAAATTAAATTTTAATGCAAGACAATAGTTCCACATTTATGAAAAATTTATGAGGCAAAATTAATCATTAAATAAAATCTAAGAAATTTTTTTTTGACTGTAACACCCTTTTTTGAATAATTTTTCTTTTGATATTCATATAACTGATTGGTACTATTCAGAGCAGTACAGATGGAAGTTGATACAAATCACCAGGGGCAAAATGCAAGCAAGAGAACAGTAGGGCTGACATAGCGATAAGACTGCGGATGCAAAGTAGAATTTATCGACTCCCCAAAGAGCCATCGGCTATTTTCCCGACTTCCCGTCCGTGACATGTATCCATGACTTGCCATGAATCGTGTAGTCACTCTCTGGACGCAATGCGACAAACGCGAAAAAAAAAAATCCCAAGAAGCCTCGTAGAAAAAAGTTTAAAGTGGGCATATAGAAAGCTGGTTGCAACAACGAGGATTACCATTGCAGAGGTGATTCTGCGGTTAGCTATGCAGAGAACTATGCATTTAGTGCTTGAGTAACGTGTGAAACTGCGGTGCAGCAGGTGTTTCTTAAACTCTCGACAATTAAATACTATTCAAACAAGCTTAGATCGATGATTTATCCTTGGAAACTCGATTATTAACACCGCTGCAACGTTATTTCTGACTATTTGTAATAGAAATGAACTTGTAGTGCCGCCCCTATCCATTAGGGTTGCACAGAAAAACTAAATATTTCGATTTTTCGAGTTTTATATGAAAAAAAAAATCATAGTTCATGTTTATAAAAGTTATTTTAAAAAATCTCGGTCAGGTCGTGGCAAAAAAAAAACGAAAAAAAAAAAAAAAAAATTGTGTACAATCACATTTTGACGATTTTTAAAAATTTCAAAAATCGTAAACGACCTTAAAAAATTCTTGTATTGCGTTGAATTTTTTAGAGGCCTCTTAAAACATGATAAATTATGATTTTTTTAATACGAAACAAGAAAAACAAAAATAATCGTTTTTTTTATTCTAAGATTTATATACAGCTAAATATCACTAGTTCCAAAATTTATTTATGGCTGTCTTGATCGGTTATTTTGGTCAATCAAAATCAACAAACCCGAATATAAATTAAAATATGACTAGTATAAACTCTCGGAGGATTTTTCGAAGTTATTCTCGATCGGTAAAAAAATTTAAAACCGTGTTAACATCGCGTAGGAAGGTTTTTTTCTTCTAAACTAGTTTTAACCACTTGAAATTGTTTTATAATCATTATAAAATTAGCATAGGTAAAATCGGTTAAATATTAGAATGAGTGAATATTTTTCTGCAAAATCTTGCATATATAGTTACCCTTGAATCGCGTGGCTTTTCGTTGATTTTTTCGAGCGTGGAAGGCACTCAATTTAGTGAAAATGAAGTGCTGTTTCGCCTGCCGAATCGAGAAAGTCCACTGCAGCACTTTGTGGTTAACCGGAGCGAGTCGTGTGCTATCCATATCCACCTGCAACTCATCTATCTTAACCACCCTCTCCACCTCGGCCGTCACAGAGAGAGTAATTTACCCAGCGCGGTGTCCAGGACTGTTCTATCATTGTTATTCACTGCAAAGTATTTTCCACGAAATTCCAGTCTCGTGTTACCACACGTGTGTACCCTCCGATCACCAATAATAAATGCTCATTCCCAAGCGTCTCATAAATTTTCTTAAACCCAATAAAGTCCAGAGAGTCATTTTTTTCTCTATGAACACCGTAATTTATAAATTATTCAATGGCAAGATTTTTTTCGGTTTAAATTATAGGAATCTATTTAGACGCTGTGATGCCAGTTATTACTCATGATTTTCCTTCTGCAGGAGGACACAATGCTTTTGTGACATGGCTTTTGTGATAACTTGACAAGAAAAAAAGCAGTCCTAGTTCCAATTCTCAAGCATCCGCCTGATATAAACCCTTATACGAATAAATACCTCAGGGACATGGTGAGGGTGTGGTACAGCGGGTGAATTGACACGACAACCACAAATCCCCTCGATTTCCCAGTCAACATGCGCCGTAAATTAATTCCTCAGCCCTCAAAGCAGCCTCAGTCGACCTTTGAGTCCAGAGAAAAGATTTTGACGAATTTTTTTGTACTTTTCTATTACACGCGTGATATCAAAAAGAAAAAACATCTGTTTCTTCTTGATTAATACACTAGCAATCGATCAAGAGCCTGTCCCACATGTTTCGATAAAAAAAAAACGACTATTTTTGTTTTTTGTGTCTCCTACAAAAAAAATCATATAGTTTATAATTTAGTCGTAAAAAAAGTTTAATATATACATTTTTAGAGGTCACTCATGAATTTAAAAATTTTTAAACATGGTTAAAATGTCGTGTGTATCGAAAAACCAAAAAATCGCCAAAAAATTCAGACTTTTTCACTTACTGATATCTTGATAATTATACTAGTTAAACAAATTTTGTTAAGAACCTTTTTTGTAGATTATAAAATTCTCTAGAAAAAAGGTATCTTAAAAAAAAATTTTTTATTCGTTAGATTTAAAGATATTTTTATATAAAAAAGCTAAAAAATTTTTTATCCACGTTAACTTTATAAATACACGACATTTTATTTTGTTAATATCTTCATGAGGATGCAAGTTACATAAATTTTGTTAAGAACCTTTTTTATAGCTAATAAAATTATCTATAAAAAAGCTATCTTGCAAAAAATCGTTATCTTCAATAGTTTCGAAGATATTATGATTTAAAACGGCAAAAGTATTTTTCCTATACGCGCCTTTCGAGACGCAATATTTTTTTTAATTCATGAGCAACCCCTAAAATCACTTGTCGGGTTGATTTTTTTTTAGAGTGCACTTAAAAATGATAAACCATGATTTTCGAATACAAATGGTGGGAAAAAAAAGTCGGTTTCTCACCATACCCTAGTATCGGTAATTTATTGATGTTGCAGTTGCGAGCCTGCTCGAAATTCAATATCCACTGCCTGGACCACTCGCAGTGTCAGAGTATCACCCGGCCGCGGCAGAACAGTGTCTTCCTGGACTCGACATTTTCCCATTTGGCCAACGGCAACACAAGCCCGCGTCGTTCCAAGAGCGCGTTTGACCTGCAGTCGCTGGTTCAGGCCGAGGAGCAGCACGAGGAGGCCGCCGACATTGCCCCGATGACTTTCAAGCCCTTCAACGGCTACCCCAAGCCCTCTCGGTCATTCCAGCGCGAGCGGGGCATGTCCATCTGCCACTTTGACCGCACGGACGTGCTCGTTCGACCACTTCAGCGTGAGCGTGGCATGTCCATCTGCCACTTTGATCGCATGGACGTCTTGGCCAGACCTCTGCTCAGAGATCGCGGCATGAGCATCTGCCAGTTTGACAGAATGGACGTGCTGGCGCGTCCTCTTGCTCGTGGCAGTCGACCCAACATTTTTTCAAACGTTGAAGGACTGGGCAGATGTCGAGGTAGTCGCTCGAGCATCGGCAATTTTGATGGGTCGACCAAGTTTCTCTTTCAACGTGCTGCGCGCGAGCTGCGACCCAGTTTGATCGAGAGGGCAGAGTCTATTGGACGCTACACTGGACGAGATCGCACCGCCAGTATCGTCCCTTATGATCGACCCTCGTGCAGTAAGACTCCTGACACCATGATTGGCTACAAGGCCACTTGTGTATAATTTTTTTTCTAGAAAAAAATAAATCAAAAAACTTAGACAGGGAATTCTTAGAATTTTTTTCCGGTTGATTTTGAGCTTAAAAAATGAATTTTGAGAGAGAGAAAAAAATGCTTTTAAACCAGAGGGAAGTAAATAATAAAAACAGTGTCCGAGGGTTGAAAAAACAAATTTTTTTGATGGTGTAAAATAATAAAATATAATGCTCATATGAAATTCGTAATAAAAATCCTGAATTTCTAGATGTAAAAAATCTATCGCGTCTCTGAAACCAAAAGATACACTCTTTCTAATAGAAAAAATTGTTTTACTGTTTTTTTTAATCATAATATCTTTAAAACTACTAGAGATAGAGATTTTTTTTAAGATACCATTTTTGTAGAGAATTTTATTAGCTATAAAAAAGGTTCTTAATAGAATTTGTCTAAATTGCATTTTTATCAAGATATCAGCAAGTAAAAAAGTCTGAATATTTGATTGATACGCTCTTTTGGTTTTAGACAAGCAATATTTTAATGATAGGAAAGAAAAATTATTTTTTCTTGATTTTTTAAACATTTTTAAGATTAAAAAACAAATGTTTTACATTTATTTTATAGATTTAAAAATTTTATTTGAGTGTTTTAAAAATGAAAAATAGTGCTTTAGATATTTTTAAAAAAAGTGAAAAATATGAGAAGGATTTTGTTTGATAAATGAAATGTATTTTTATTTAAAATTAAAACTATTTCCTGTATCGACAATTAAATAACCATCGATATTAATCAAAAGTACCATCAAATGTCGAAAAAAAAAAATGTTTTATCAATGAATAATTAATAAAAGAATTTTTTTTGGTTAAATAAAATTTTCCGGGAGAAGTTTATAATCATTTTTAATGCTGAAACAAGAGTAAAAACAACAAACTTTTATCCAAGTATCCCCTTTAAAAAGTCTATTTTTATACGATTTAAAAAAAAATTGTGTGATCCTTCAGTTAATATGTAAATTCACAGACTCAATTTATCGCCTACAAAAAAATTACTTATTAAAAATAATTATATAATTATTTAAAAAAAAAATATCTCATTATATTCTGAAGTTGCAAGTTGTTAA
Source organism: Macrocentrus cingulum (assembly GCA_002156465.1). Taxonomy (NCBI): domain Eukaryota; kingdom Metazoa; phylum Arthropoda; class Insecta; order Hymenoptera; family Braconidae; genus Macrocentrus; species Macrocentrus cingulum. The sequence continues at coordinate 24,414 of MVJL01009973.1, forward strand.
AACTTTTCCAAGATATCCTCTCTCGTGTTTGATCCTCTAGCTTATAATTACCCTTTGAAAAAAAAAAACTTCAAAGCATTCTATGATAAATTTTTCTCATCTCTTATAATAATTCAAATTCTTCTTCTTATAACTCTAAATATAATTGATAATTGTGCTCAGTAATAATCCAAATAGGTGATTCAAAAGTGAATTATTCCTTCAATATTTCAGCATATCTTCTTGAAAAAAAAAAAATCGAATTTAAAAATGCAAAAAACTTTAGTCTACTCTAGTGAACGTCCATTTTCTCAACGATTTGTGCAACGTTTAAGAGAAAAGAATCATAAAAGAAAAAAAAATTATCATAAATGTATAAAAATAATTATCATACCTCTATATAATAATAAAATATTTGAAAGTAATGTCCGATATTTTCGAAAGACCAAAATATTTTTTTACATACTACAAAAAAAAGAAAAAACCCGGATAGCGCGAAAAGAAATAAATAAATTTAGTGTTTGAATGATTATAAATGAAAAAAGTGCATTTAATATTTTAATTATTGAATTGATGAGAAAAAAAATTAATTAATCAATTCACTTTCAATAAAACTGTGTAAATGATGAAAAAAAGTGTACAGTAATGCCCTACAACACCTTTCACCTAGATAAATAAATAAATAAAATAAATTATGAGTGTAAATCTTTCGAAATGTCACATATTACTTTCTAAATTAAACTAGTGATTAAAATTAGACTATATTGATACTAGACTATACTGAATTTCTTATATTAATAATGATATAATAGTGTTTTTCAATTACGGTTTTATCTCAACTTTATGGCACGATCGTTGAACTAAAAAAAAAATGATCGATCGATTGGAATATGGGACCTTCTGTTATTCACCGTATAACTAACAGCGACAACAATTTATCTCTAAGATTTTAACAATTAAAAGTATTTATAGTAAATTGTAAAATAGTACCTGTATGGATTAAAAAAAAAAAATTCGTTAGACTGCTAGTTTAAGATGTAACATAGAAAATATTGTAGTTAATGTGTTAACTCTTAATTGAACGATCTGGTTGAAGAAAAACAACAAAATGGAAACTAATTCCAGTGGATTCAAGTCAAAATACATTGCGTTTCTAAAACCAAAAGAGGATAAATTACAAATTATTTGTTTTAAATTAAAATATCTTGGAAACTAAAAAAGTTAGAAATTTTTCTTAAGAGATCTTATTTATAGAAAATTTTATTAGCTATAAAAAAGGTTTTTAATAAAATTTGTGTAACTCGCATCGTTATCAAGATATTTAAGAAATAAAACGTTGTGTTATTTCAAGCCAAAATGATGTCCATAAAAAATTTTACTGTTTTAAATCTAAATATCTGCGAAACTACTGAAAATTAAAATTTTTATCAAGAAATCTTTTTTATAGAAAATTTTATAAGCTATAAAAAAGGTCCTTAACAAAATTTGTCTAACTAGCATTTTTATTAAGATATCAGTGATAATAACTCTTTGGATTTAGACACGCGATATATGAGTGTGATGAAATATTCTTAGAATGCCAATATAATATATATTTTCGTCAATATTAAGTGTAATAATATCTTGCATCGATACTGGTGGACCAGAGAAATGACAGCCTTCCTTTAAATAAATTTATATAATTCATATTTTTAGACCATAATTAAAATATCTTGATCAGAAAAAAAAAAAATTTATGTTTTTCATACTTTCTTATAATCTACGATTATTTATTATATTATATCATGTAAATTGAATTTATTTATCGTGGAATAATAAAAAAAAAATTCATTCTTTTGGTCAAATTATTTTTCTCTGTCTTATATTTTTTTATTCCATTTTGAAGCGAAGAAGAATTGTGTGTCTGCTCTATTGTTGCGATAAATTGACTTTAACTTCCAGTACACATGCTTGCAGACACAAAGTTCTTAATAATCGATATATACATACAAGCCCCGGGGTTATAGAGAAAACAATTGTTTGAAACTTCTGTGACATTGTTATATTTACTTCTTGAAATATTGCAAAATAAAGTTTAATATTTTTTTCAACTTTTTTTTTTCCTAGTCGCATAAGATATATAGGACAGTTAAAATCACTCACTCCAGTCCATTTATTCAAAGCTTGCATCGAATGGCAGAAATTAATTTTTTTTTTTTTTTTTAGAATAATTTTTAATTATTTTAAATTTATAGAAAAAAATCAAGTAAAAAAAAATTATTTTGTGATTTAACGACGTGTATTTGCTTTAAAATCACCTCTAAAGTTCCGATGAGTAAGAAAAGTTACGAAATTCAAGAATATCGAAAATTTCCCCATTACTTTTTCACTCATTGTCGTACTTTTCGCTTGTAAATGGATACGACGGTACATTTAAACTTTCGTTTATTCCAATCAAAAAAGTTGAAGAGTGACATGACCTTTTTTTTCTTCATTTTATTAAAAGCTCGCGGGTAATTCAAATTATGCCACAATCGTCAAGCAGCTGGCTAAATTTTTGAATAAAATATAGGGATAGAGCCAGGCGACAAATTCGTGGACATCAGCAAGTTCCTAATTAATTTCCGAGAACAAAGTATAGAGTTTCGGTTTTTTAAAGGGGAAAAATAGAGAGATAAGAGCGTTTTACCTTTGTTGCTGATAAATTAGCTGGACCTAGCGAAGCTCTATGTGACATTGAGCGTGTGAGCTCAAGTCGACGACACTGTATATAACAGCCTCAGAGATAAAGTGACTGCATTTTCGACGATTGCTCAAAGTCAACACGTAATTGTATTTCTTTTACCACACTTTTCCAACGCTTTTTTATTTTTATCAACTTATTTATTCATACGATTTTGTATTTAAACCAAATTATAATCGAAAAATCAAACGAAATATCGGAAAAAAATCAAATTTTTTAATTAAAAAAAATTATTCTAGAGACATATCTCGTAATAAAAAATTTTTATGACGGAAAATTGGTTGAAAAAACTTCTCAAACTCATTAGAAATATATGTACTTAATTGAAAATTAAAAATAAATCGATAAAAATCTTAATTTTTGTTTATTGTAAAAATTTTCTATTGAAAAAAAAAATTTTTTTAATTCTATTAATAACAAATTAAATGAATTTTGCAGAAAATTTCTAGCAGGAAGTTCGAAATAATGTAGAGAACGTGAGAAAAAGTTAAATAAATAAATTTAAAAAAATTTTTACTTCTTGGATGTCGCAGTTGTTGTGATTTTTGTAGTTTTTCAGCGATAACTCAATAAATAATAGATATAATGAAAAATTTTATTCAAGTTAATTGATTTAACATTAAATTACCTATAAAAAATGTTTAATAAATTTTTTTGTATTTCTCTCAATTTTCGAGATATTACTGATTTTTAAAAATTGTTATTTTTCAAAATATCTCGAAAATAGCTGAAAATACAAAAAAATGTTATTCTTTATTTTTTGTAGTCAATTAAATTTCCAATCATTTAACTAGAATAACATTTTTCATTATCTTTCTTAGTTACTGAGTTATCACGAAAAAACCGTAAATCAAACGATTTGCAAAGGGCATATATTATACCCCTTCAAAAAATAGATAAAAAAAAATGTTTTTTTAGTGATAAATAAATTTATTATTTATTAGTAGACTTTTTTAAAATTTTTTATCACAATCTCATGCATTCAAAACTCAAGACGAAAAAAAAAGTCAGTCCTCAATTATTATTGCTAACGACTCTCATAAATCAATAACTCGTGTATATTTAAACGAAAAAAAAAAAAAAAAATTAATAATACTCTGGATTATTCATTGTACTGCGGATATAGACATAAATTCACTGGTAAAAGCCCTAGAGATTTCAATTTTACTAAAATAAAAATTCATCGCATTGCTCCAGAAGAACAGTTATTTATTTTTCTACGAGTACTTATCCCGTGGGAATTTTGTAGAATAACCACTATTTGCAAAATTTGCAGGGGTTATAGTCTCATGCGATATTATATGGATATCAAATGGCATTTTTTCAGGTAAACGTGTGTGAACAACATATATGAGTAGTTGAATTTTCAAAGTTTATCGAGGACATCTGCGTTGGGAGGAAAAAAAAAATCGTCTAGACAGATAATCTATACATGTATAAAAAATTCCCAAATCTTTGTTTGAGATTGGATTTTCAGCCATTCAGAATTTCATGTAATTTTACGGTTAGGATATTTTTTTAACAGATTAAACACCTAACACTAACAAAACTAAAAATTTAAATAATCAAATTTTAATGATTAATTTTAATCTTCGAGCCTTTTTACTACGCCATATTTGTTTAGGTGATTTTTTTTTAATCAAGTTCAACATGGGCTTGAGTTTTTTGTTTATAGCCATGGGTGGAATTTAAAGGGCTTAAGACAAGGTTGAGATTTAGATGAAAATAGAGCACTATTTCAGCGAAATGGTCGTTTAATATAGTATTAAATGTTTTGCTTAGGTACGATATTTTTCCGACAGTTAGTTTAGAGTCTCAAAAGTACCCGAAAAAATCTACAACCCTCTAGCGTCGTTTTAAAGACTACAGCGCACCCTCTAAACCCAAAAAAATGATAAATAATTATGAAATATAGTGTTAAATGTATTGTTAAATAATTATATTTTTTCTATAGTCAGTTTAGAGTCTCAAAAGTACCCAAAAAAATTTTCAACCCCCTGGCGTCGTTTTAACGACCATTGCACACCCTCTAAACCCCAAAATTATGGGAAATAATCATGAAATATAGTATTAAATGTGTTGTTTTACAATGATATTTTTTCTACAGTTACTTTAGAGTCCCAAAAACACTCGAAAAAATCTGCAACCCCCTAGTGTCGTTTTAGAGACTATTACACACCCCTAAACCTCAAAATTATGAGTAAATAATTATGAAATATAGTGTTAAATCATTTGCTTCGCAATGAAATTTTTTTTATAATTCCATTAGTGTCTAAACAACCCTCAAAAAAATTTCCAACCCCCTGGCATCATTGTAAAGACCATCGCACACCCGCAAATCACCAATTTATGAGAAATAGTCATGTAATATCGTATTAAACGCTTTGCCCGGCGATGATATTTTTTTTATAGCTACTTGAAAGTCCAAAAAAACACTCAAAAAAATCAACAACATCTTACTGATTGCCTGGGAATAAATATTTAGATTAAGCGCAAAAAGTTGCGCTTAAATTCGTCGAACCCGTGGAAAATAAGTACTATACAAATTTATTTTCGAGCCTAAAACCTCAATTCTAAAAAGTAGCATTTTTTAAAAACCATTTCGTACATGTTCCCATTTCTAATAATATAAGCAACTGTTTTTGTTTATATTTCGGTTGAGAGGATGAAATAAATGTTAATAAAATGCGACGTGTCTATACAGTCATATCAAGGGCAAACAAGAGAATAAGGGTACATCGCCTGTGGCATGACAAACAATACCGACAGACTGAGAGAAATATTTTTTAAAGAAAACAAAGCACAGTGAAAAGCTATAATATGAAATATATATGGTTCGATGTCTGTGTCTGAATACATATTACTCTTTATATAGCTGCGTTTTTCGATCTTCATTCCCTCGAGACAGAGGGTTGCGTCAGATTAAATTAAAGCTCGGCTTTCTCAGCGGAATTTCCGCTGAATTTGTCACATAAATTTTGAATAAATCTCATTTCTCCATCGAGAAAATATCTTTTGGATAATTGAATCATCGATGATTCCGATCGGTATAGAAAAAAATCATTTACAGTGAATTTTCGCGTGAGGAAAATTGACGCCGTTGTACCGCATCGATTGCTAATAATATTAAAGTACAGAATGTATTGCGGAGAGCGAGTTGCATGCGGATATATGAATAAATTTTACTATTATTATTGAATGGAAATTTAGTGTGAATATTTGTTTGCTACCTAGACGTGATTTTCCGCGTGATTGACGCGCGTTTATGTCAAGGTAATTAACTGCAATGCCATTATTATCTGATGAAAGAAAATCCGAGCTTTACTTGTCACTTATCCGCTTTTATGATTAAAAACTTTTTTTTTTTTTTCATTTTAAATGATGAAAAACTTTCTTTACACTAATTAAAATCGATTTGTTTCTCTTTTCTGTTGAGGGGGAATATAATTAAAGTTTTTTAAAAGTTTAATCTTTTGGAAAAAAAAATTAATCCTCTTAAAGTAACTTCTAAAAAAAAATTTTTTTATAGAATCCAAGGATTTTTTTTGAATTTGTTAAATAATTAAAAAAATATAAAACTTTGTAAAAATTGTAAAAACCTTTAAAAAGATTTTTTTTTAAAAGAAATTGAATGTTTTTTACATGAAAAACACTAAAATATTCAATTATTTTGCAGAATTAAAAAAAAAAAAACAAACAAACAAGAAATTTTTGGTTTTTCTAAATTTTTTAACTAATAAAAAACTGCAAAATCAGAAATTTTTTTAATAATCGGAAAAAAAGCTTAAAATCTTAAAATTTTTATCTTCAAAATTTTTTTTGTTCGTTGATTTTTCAAGATAAAAAAAAAAAATTGTTAAAAATCTAAAAGTAAAAAGTTGATAAACTCTGTCAAAAGAGAGTTAAAACACCCCTATTTCAAAGTAAAAAAAAAAAATATCAAGTTCAAAGAGCAAGTGTAAGAAATGTGAGTAAAAATAAGTGGAAGAAAAAAAATCCTGTGAAATTAGGCGAAATGGTAGGAAAGGTTGAAAGCTAAAAGTATCTGTCCTAATTAAGTCGCGAAACTTTTAGCTCACATTCAGAGAGTTGAGGGTAGATTCTACTTACTACAAAAAAAAAGAAGAAACAAAAAAAAAACCAACACCAAAAATTACTTATAATAACATAAAAAAAAAATCGTCATTCTGCAAAAAAATAAAATATTTATAATTAATTATTGTCCCAGTGGCATTGAGATTATGAAAGGGATTACGAGTCTCGAAAATTCGCATCGCTGTCAGTAGCACAATTTCGATTATATTGCACAGCACGGACTACTAGTATAGTCTCGCGCTTGGCTGAGTATCACAAAGGTACATTGTTCACATCCTGTGTGCACGTAAGCATACTCATTCTTGTACGATTATTACGCGGCATAATCCCTTTGAATTTGGATCAATTCAAACCCACATCCCCGAAAACAAACCAACTCTAGCAATATTATTCAAATAAAAATTAAAACTAAAAATAATTCCTATAGGTAAAAAATTAAAAGATAAATAAAACAATTTTTTTAATGCAAAAAAAAAATTATTAAATTAATTTTAATGAAAAAAAAAAAATTTTCTCTCACAACTAAAAGCTTAAAAAATTATTTTAAATAATAAAAAATAAAATAAATCATAAAATTAATGCAATAATCAATATTCTGTTAAAAAATGGATAAAATACAAGATTTTTCTTAAATAAAAAAATTAATTTCAATAGAAAATAAAATTATTTAATTAATTTCGCTTAAAAAAAAATTTTTTTTCTTAATTGAAAGCTCGAAAAATTGTTTAAAATAATAAAAATTAATGTAATATAGGGTATTTTACGTTGGAAAAGGGATAAATTGTGTTTTTGAAAGACGTGAATTTCTCGGGTCGCAGCACTAAGATACTTAAATGATGATTGAATTACCTTTAAAGCGCCTTATGTTGTTTTCAAGCGTATAATTGCATTAGCAGTGGTTTTGTTACTTACTCTTGAACGAGCTGGACCGAATTATCAGTAGTGGCGTGAGATATCCATCAGAGAAATCGTCATCATCCCTGTACAGCAGTTATCAGCGATTTTAAACACCTTGAGGCAACCAAGTGTATAAAGTTGGCACTTCCATCTTCATCAACTATAAATTCTCTTTAAAGTTGTCCAACGTTCTTTCTGCGCGATCAATTGCCTTCAGACTTATGGCCCATTTATCTCAACTCTTATACTGCGCCGTCGATGGTTCGCACATCATCAATGCCTGAAACAAAAAATTTGCTTTAGTATTGATTATACCCATAGTCAGAGACACTAGAGTTTTTTTCTCTCCTTCGGTTCTCAATCAATTCCCTTTCCGCAACGACAAAAACATTTTACTGGAATTGATCTTCATCTTTAAACACTTCAATAATTCTTGCTTCAACACCACTGATTTTTCACCACTGAAAAAAAAAATGAAAAATTTAGAATTCAGTCAAGTATTTATACTAACATTAAAAAGACGTATTAAAGTGTGATTTTTTGACTATTTTTGTGTTTTTCAAGTAGAATAACCTGTGTTACGTCAGCCAAAACCGGTAATTTTTAGTTTTTTCAATTAAATTCATTTTAATAACGAGTTTTATAACATTTAATAAAGAAAAAAGGAATATTTCGCCTAAAATATGTGAAAAAAAGCCCAAAGTAACGTAAAAAGCTTGAGAAAAATTTAAATAAATAAATAAAGATTTTTCAAAAATACTTTCTAGCATTCGAGTGAGGTTTCAACTATCATAGAGCATCTTGAAAAATCATATTCTGAAGATATTTTCTGTAGATGATGTTTGATAGAGAAAATTTTTTTTTGCAATATTTCGGAGGCCTATTAACATGCTGAAAATCTCATTTTTCATGATTTTAGTAGTTTTTTCAGCGATAACTCGATAAATAAGCGAGATAATGAAAAATATCATTGAAGTTAAATGATTCAACATTAAATTACCTACAAAAAATGTTCAATAAATTTTTTTGTATCTCTCTTAATTTCCGAGATATTGTTGATTTTTAAAAATTTTTATTTTTCAAAATATCTCAAAAATGACGCAAAATACAAAAAAAAGTCATTGAACATTTTTTATAGAAAATAAAATTCTCAATTATTTAACTTCTATAAAATTTTTCATTATCTCGCTTGGTTATCGAGTTATCACCAAAAAACCCGAAAATAACACAATTTCCAAGGTAAAATACCCCCCCAAAAAAATTGACAAAGAAAAAAAAATTTTTTTTCTGCTTTAAAAATCACAAAATTCATTTTAAAAACTACTACATTTAAAAACAAACAATTAAATTTTTTTGGCTGACGTAACGTATGTTATTCTACTGAAAAAAATTAAAAAGTTGCTAAATAACTTATTTATCCATCATTTTTTGCTATTATTGACGCAAAAATTAAATAATAGTATTATTAATAAAGTAATTCTTTATTTATAATCTATTATTTATAAAAAAATAAAAATTAAAAGCTTTAATTAAATTTTTTTTAGCAAAAAATAATTTTTTTTTTTGCTTGTTAATTTCTACAAAATTTCTACTTGTAATATCCGCATAAAGCAGCCTAACTAAAATTGAATAATTTGACAGAAAACTTTGCGCTAAAACGCGTGACATTGGACGAATTTTTGCGGTGATTTAGAGCATAACATTCAAGAGAGAATATACACAAGCGCAACTTTTCCACCCACATTTTCTTGACAAGAGTGTTTACCCTCAGCCATCAGTCTCAGTGGGGTGGGATATTGTCGCGTCGTTCTCCAACGACAGTATCCGGTTTTCTCTAAAATCCCTCACCATTACCCTTTCCACTCAAGGACCCCGGATTATATTGTGGACCGAGGATTTCCGGCGAGCGTGCATCCACAAAGTCCATAATAATCTTTGAATATAAGAGCTCGTTTAATAGCCGAGTAGATGCTGAGGCTTTGCATGGGGGCAAGCTGCCAAAAGTTGTGTGATGAAAAACAACCCTTGGGTAAAAAAAGATCCGGTGATATCTTATATCCCGACGTTGACCGTAATTCTGGAAAAAAAAAAAAAATAATAAACTCACGAGTCGTTGAAAAGGTGACTTTTATCGGAGGGAAGAACAGCTTTATAGCACCTGCAGCATCCGAGTGATATTACTCTTAATAAACTTACTGTTTCGACAGTTGGCAGCAATTGGATGACGACTTTTCGGTCTCTCGTATTTTTCTGAAACTCATTCGCAGTATTTTCACTGAAAAAAAAAAAAGAAAAATTTAGTTTAATTCTTTATCTCAATTTATTTTATTTAAATATTTTTCACAAATATATTTTCAAAATTAAAAAAAAAAATTTACCACAAAATTATTAAAAATTAAAAATTAAGTGAAAAAATTGAATTTGAAATTTTTTTCATCACCCTAAATGAGTGTATTTTTACTTACAATGTTTATTATTAATTATTAAACATTGATAAATATCTCAAAAATAATTAAAAATTAATAAAAAAAACTAAATATATTTTGATAATTAATAAATTCTTAATAAAATCACTTTTTAGCAGTATTTTAAAAATTTTAAAAAAAAATCAAATTTTATCGAAAAAACAATTTTTTAACATAATTACTTTAACAACTATTAATTTTTTAATATTTCTAATTATCCTGAGTAAAAAGAAAAGTATATCAATCATCAATAATAAGTAAAAAAAAGTCATTTATCCTAAATATACATCATAAATTAAACTTTCGAAAAAAAAAAAAAATTATTCAAGCATATAAAAATTATTTTAAGTCAAAAAAAAAATATATTTCTTACCCGATGCATCGTATTAACTCTTCCTGATTAATTTGACGATAATATAGTCAGAGGATAATCCATTTTTAAATTAATCGAGATACTTGACTGAAGAAGTATATTTCCCACTGGGCAATAAATCAAGCCAGAGAATATGGTTGCAGCTGTGAATTAAATTAATACTTGGGTCTAATAAAACGTGTGGGTGTTTGCCGACACAACCGGTCAAGTTGAATTTGTGTCCTTGCAGACGCGTTAGATAGCAGGTCAAGGCTATAGCTAATATAAGCCATGTTCCATTTTTGAATGGGCTTGTTTTTCACTTTTCCTCACGCTCAAACAATCGTCGACCCCTCCAAAATTCTGCCCACTGCCACACATCTCAATGTAATTCACACTGGCATGGGGGGGCAATTGTGTGCCCGCGAAAAGACTACGTGAGGACGGTCAAGTGCGCACGTGTCACACTCTTTATCGTATGCACATACATGCGCAACATTTGATTACGAGGGACTTTCATGCTGGACTAGGGCCTCTCCCTCGCCTTATAAAAGCCGTTAGGATAATCATTTCATTCAGTTTCCATCTGACGTTCATGGTGTATCCAGACGACGCTATTTCAATTTTTTTTCCTCAACATTTAAAACCCTGAAACACTTGAAAAGTTAAATTGTGTGTAATAATTTATATGGCGTCCAAGTTGAAGATTAATTTAGTGACTTATCTTACCTGATAAAAACTTTTTATAAAACGACGAAAAAACTCGAGAAAATTGCAAATATGGCGCCAGGTGCATGGTAAGTTATAAAAAATAAATTTATTACAGTTAAAAAAATTTTTATACCTTGAAAAACTTGATAAATTTCGTTTTTTCACTTTTCTCGATAAATTTTAAATATATTTAAAATTTTGTAAAGTTAAAAATTGCTAAATATGATTTTTTTTTTTTTAATTTTTTTAAATCGCATTAGTTTTGGGAATGATGTTGTTTTTTTTTTGAGGTATTAAAAGAAAAATGATTTTAGCGAGGAAAATCGGGCAATGCTGAGTTACCACTCGATCAACATACTCACACAGAATCCGGAGAAATTGCAGGATGAAAAATGCAATGGATCTATTGGTGATGTGATGAACAGGAGCATGTACGACGATGAGGACGATGTTCCACGCCAGTACACAGCCAATCGTCGCGGTCTGCTTGCGCAGGTGAGTTCAATTGTGTGTATATCGACACCCATCATTTGGCTCATGTACTATTCATGAAGACAAAAGTTCCCTTGGTTCACGTCACACCCAGCAGGATCGATGAATCACTCATAAGTTTTTGAAAAACAAAAATTTCCAACTAATTAGCACATCAAAAAAATATTTTAATTCAACAAAAGAGAGAATATTAAAATTTTTTTACTTAAATGTTAAAAATATTAAATTTAATGGTTTTAAGTGATAAATTAATTTTTTTTTTATAGAAAACAGACAAAAGAATTGAAAAAATTTTTTTTTCATTAGAAATTTTTTAATATTTGATAGAAATTTAATTGAAAAATTGGGAAAAAGACGAATTTTTCAATTAAAATGTAATAAAAATTGTGTAAAGGATCAATTGTATAGTGTTAATTTTTTTTTTTCGTGTTTTGGCAGTGTATGGTGGCTGGATCTGTGTTGATACTAACCACAGGCGTGGGCATGCCCATTGGTTACAGTGCCATACTGCTGCCACAACTCACCGTGACAAATGGTCCACTGCACGTGGACCAGGCCATGGGCTCGTGGATAGGTAGAGACCATGATTTATTTTTAATGCCAATGAAATTATTGTTGCTATTTGGAGCGAAAAATTCGAGCGGGCTTTTAGCTTGATATTTGCCGAGGGCGGTGAATTTCCAGGAAACCCTTCGAGTAATATAGCGAAACTTGATAGCATCGTTGAGCTCAAATGAGATTGGCAGTGGGCTATACTCTGAGTCAGTTGTGTCCGTAAATACTCCCTTGTGCTTGCCACAAGTATGATAAATTATTCTTATTGGTGGCTTAAAGAATGTCATTCACGTTGAATGAGCTTTTCAAGATAATTTTTGGCTAATAAAGACACAACAATTTCCTGGCTTATCTATTTTACTTTTTTGCTGACAACAAAAAAAAATCCGTATTATCTTTCATTTAAATAAAAAATTATAGCAAAAAATGAATTCTAAATTTTTTAAACATTAAAAAATTATTTTTCAATTAAAAATAGACCTATAAAAAAATTTTTTTTCATGCATAAACATAACTTAAAATTTAAAATAAAAATTAAAAATTCAAAAAAGTATCAAATTTGACATTAAAAA
>MVJL01009977.1:0-47541 GCA_002156465.1 Macrocentrus cingulum
TGTAAGAAAAATCAATCGCGATGAAGATTGATTAAGTTCCAATGGATGAAAGCCTTCCGCTTTGCATTTCCAATGTTTTTTTGAACCTTTAGGCACAAATATCCTGCCTGACACGTCAATGAAAGAGTAAGTGCTCTTCAAACACGTGTTTCAGGCATGTTTTTACATTGAAATAAATTTTCCAACTATCAAGGGAAATTTGTGCATTGATATACAGGTGGCACTGGCCGAAGAGGATTCAATGATTAGTCATTGTCAAACGCTTCTCGCATGATAGAACGCATGACAATGAATATTCATCTTTATTCATACTCTTGTCCCACGCCTGTCACTATGCACTCTGTCTACATGTGTTTTTTGAAAAAAAACTTTACTAATATCTTCCGAATTTCAGTCTGTTTCAGCTTTTTTTGTTGCAGGTCGGTCCAGATTTCAGATGTAAATTGTAATTTAATTTCATGTGAGCGAAAAATTTACTGATGGTTAGATTTTTATCTCAATGGTTAATTATAGTAATTAATTAAAAATATGAGAGCATTCTTTCCGCACAAATTAGCATTTTTTCCGACTCTGGCGCCCAATGCAAGTGTGCGCGACTGTCGTGACACGGTGGCTGCCAAGTAAGCAGACATTTTTCCGGTATTAGACCGTCAAGTGACGCGACATAATCCATCAGCTGTTTGCGTGTGTTTATATATCTCTTCCAAGTGTTTATAGTGAATTTAAAGTTATTTTTTTTACTTGTTATACTACAAAAAAATGAATCTCGAATTGCTAGGTAAGTGCTTCATCTCAAAATATACTAAAGAAATTCATATGTTAATCGCTTAATAAATTTTCAGAATCATTTGGGCAAAATTATCCAGAGGTAAGCCGTAGACCAAAGCGCAATTATAACCTCTCTCAGTAAAAAGTCATAACAATTCTCAACCATTAAATTGTCACGTTAAATAATTCAATTTTAAAAATAGGAATTCGATGGAACTCTCGACTGCATATTGCTTGCAGTTACTTGTACTTTCAATAAACGAGGCACACTTTTGGCAGTTGGATGCAACGATGGACGAATTGTAATATGGGATTTTTTAACTCGTGGAATAGCAAAAATTATAAGTGCTCACATGCACCCTGTGTGTTCATTGAGGTAATATAGATAGATGAAGCATTCTTGGCGTCGAAATATCGTTGAATTTTTTTATACGAGTGATTTATTCCTGTTGCAGCTGGTCGAGGAATGGACACAAGTTGGTTAGTGCCTCAACTGACAATAATGTCTGTATTTGGGACGTTTTAACTGGTGAATGTGACCAAAAATACCGATTTCCATCGCCAATTCTCAAGGTTCAATTTCATCCGAGAAACTCCAGTAGATTTTTAGTGTGCCCAATGAGGCATGCAGCAGTTATGGTCGATATTGAGGGATCACATCGAGTAATTCCGCTCGATGAAGATGTACGTAGTTTTTTCGCTGTTCTTAAATATATAATTGGTGATTTTTGTGCTCTGATTGTTGTGAAATAATTGACAAAACTGATAATTTCAGAGTGACTTGAATGTCGTGGCGTCATTTGATCGAAGGGGAGCCTACGTGTTCACAGGAAATGCTCGCGGGCGAATTCTCGTCTTGGACTCGGAAACATTGGCTGTCAAGGCATCATTTAAAATTTCCCAAGGAACTGCGAGCAATACAGCAGTGAAAAGCATTGAATTTGCACGTCGTGGTGCGTGTTTTCTCGTCAACACGTCTGATAGAGTGATCCGTGTGTATGACAGCACGGAAATTCTGGCCTGTGGCAAAGACGGAGAGCCCGAACCCATGCAAAAGCTTCAGGACCTTGTGAATAAAACTATGTGGAAAAAATGCTGCTTCTCTGGCGATGGAGAATATGTTTGTGCGGGCTCTGCGCGCCAACACGCACTGTATGTCTGGGAAAAAAGTATTGGAAATTTAGTAAAAATTCTGCATGGAACTAAGGGAGAACTTTTGCTTGATGTTGTGGTAAGTACGAAAAATTAGTTGAAATTCATTAAAAATATCTTATCGTTGTAAAATCATGATTTGCTCATTGAATTTTTAAAATTTTACTATTCAGTGGCATCCCGTTCGACCGATTATTGCCTCTATCTCCTCGGGAGTTGTGTCAATTTGGGCGCAGAATCAGGTGGAAAATTGGTCGGCATTTGCGCCGGATTTCAAAGAATTGGATGAAAACGTAGAGTACGAGGAGCGCGAGAGTGAATTTGATTTGAGTGATGAGGACAAGTCAGTGGTGCAGGGTGAAGAGGCACAAGATGAAGAAATTGAAGTGGATGTAGCGGCAATTGATAGAGTTGCGGCTTTCTGCAGTTCTGATGAAGAGACTGAGGACATTGGTTCTCTACAATTTCTTCCGATATCACCGGATGTCGAGGAATCTGAGGATAATCAAGCAGCTCCACATGAACCACCGCCAAAAAAATATCGCTCACATGATATTCATTTACAAGGAGCTCCAACTGACGGTCTGTTTAATACAGGATAATTTAAAAACTAATTGATTAACGTGTTTTTTATTTTTTTCTACAGAAATTCATCCACTCTTGAGTCGAGGCAAAGACAAGCCAACGACGAAAAAAGGCCGTCCTCGACTTGATCAACGCAAAGGAAAATAAATTAATATACATATAAAGGTTTAATTATAATATAGACTTTTGGAAAGAAAATTTTTGATTGATTTTTTAACTTTTAAAATTTCGGTTTCGAAATCTCGCGCTTTTTCTACCTTATACTCTGACTGTTTTTTGCGCGTGCGTGTTAGCAACGGTTTAGGTGAGCATCGTGTTGAAGTGCGAGGAGATTTTCCGGCGATCAACCTCATTCTTCCACGATGTCTCGACGAGTGCGTTTGCATTTTTGTGGTGGAAGTGAAAGAATAATTTATTACTTTTTTCAACACTGCATAAAATAGTGAAATATTTATTCAATGCATGATCATTGCTGAAATAACTTAAAATCCAGTCAACTTGACAAATGAACGTTTGGTTTGGACAACTTGTAAGTACTGAATTAAATTAATATTGATATTTTTCAGTGTTCTAATAATTAATTAATTATTAGTGTTTTTGTCTAGATTATCTTAGTGATCTTCTTTTTAATGTTTTACTCCAGATTTGTACTATTTTAATATTGTTCGTAGGCTATGGATATCCTTAAAATTTAATCGCCACGTGGCCGAGTCGGGTAAATTTTTTTCAAGTGTAAAATGTCATATTCACCTAAGGAAGACTAAATCTTATATTAATTATTAGGTGAATTTATATTTTTTTCTATACTATGATGATAGTTACAACCGAAAAGTTATGAATTCATGATTATTTCGATACATGCACTACCAACTGAAGTCTAACCTATTTAATTTTACATTTTTTAGCTTAAAAAAAATAATTTATTAATTTTTTTACCGTTTCTTATTTCAGGTTGATGAGAATTAATTTTAGCACACCTCGAAAGCTGTGAAAATACGACAGGATGATGGAATTTATGAATAACACTATCCTGGGTGGATGTTCCCGATGGAAAATGTACGAAAATTTTTTATTTTATTTTAAATGCATTATTTTAAAGTAATTTTCGAAAATGATGATACATTCAACCGAATAATATGATTTTGTATGATTATTACAAACATGCACTACCAACTGAGCTATAAAAAATTTTTTTTTCCCATAAATTATAGATATTAATTCTTTATACTAATTTACAATTTTTTCTATTTCCAGATAGCTTGATAAATCGAGTCTTGGGTGCCCGAAAAAAAGTTGACTCGTTCCAGAAAGAATTAGAATGTAGTAAGTGTTTTCTGCATCTAAAAACATTTACTATCAACCCAAAATTTCGAAAAATCACTTGAACATGATGACTTGAACGCCGATCAATGATTTTATGATTATTTGTTACATGCACTACCAACTGAAGCTCTTAAACAATTCAATTTTACCTCGTGAATGATCATATCGCAATATTAACGTCATGTATTTCAATTGTTGCAGAATCTCGTCATTGGAAATGCAGAAATTTACTGCACAAATGGATTGGCGATGAATTTTTATTCTTTTATTGAATAAGTTTCTAAAATGGAATCAATAAAAACGCTTTTATTATCATTGATATTGTATTTTGTAATAAAAAACTACATGAATGCTCTACAATGACTTCCGACCGTTTGAGGTCGAAAATTCGGTACTTTCGCGACTGTCGTTAGGTAAGAACGTAAAGAATGCTTTAATTTATCATTTTCAACCATCAGTAAATTTTGCTCTCTCTTCAAAAGAATAGTATCCGTCTTTACTAAATTATACTGCTTCCAAAAATTCTCTAACTTTACGTAAGGATCTATTACAACGGCATTTGCATCGCCAGCGTTTGTATTTTTTATTGGGATATTTTTTTCCATAGAAAATGCGGGTTCAAAATTGTGACAAATTTTCATGAGTGTGATTAAAGTATTTCCTTTATCTCTCAATGTCCTTAAATCTCTTACTGCACTGCGACTAGCCACACTCAATCGTTTAAGTGAAATGGCATCTACTGTTTGATTTATCCGGAACTCTTGTCTTAATTTACAATTTTGCTTGTCTAACAATTCAAGTTGATCACTTAACTCGTTGATTTTTTTCTTTCTCGTTTTTTCTAAAGTGTTTTCTTGAATTTTTAGGGTTTTAATACTCTCTAAAAGGTTAAACTGCTGGCGTGGAAATTCAATACTCTCAAGATAAAAATTATAATCACGTTCTTTCATAGTCTCGTACTCCTTCCGCTTATTTTCCGTACTAGTTTGATAGTTTGCGATTATTTCGTTGAGTTTAGACCACAAATCGCGAATTTTACCTCCAACACAACGTTTCAAATCGTCGGATATTTCGTTTTTCTGAAAAAAAAAAAAATATATGTTCTATTGGTTACAACGAGATATGCTATTTTTTCTTACTTACTGAATATTCGATTGTTCTTGTGTAAATGGCATTTCTAGTTTTTGTCTCCATTGCAGTATCCTCTAGAGCGTTATGTTGAGCGAACACGATAGTTTCCAAGTGTTTTACAGCTTGGAGAAGCTGATTTTTGGCATTAGACATCTCTCCTAGCCCTTCCTCACGAATTTCCGCGATGGATTCCTCGTATTTATCAGCTAAAGCCTGCAAACTCTGCTGATATCTTTCGATATACTGGTCTATCATCTCCGTGTGGACCTCTTCCAAGCGTCGGTGATCTATATCGGCTTTCTCAAGATCCTGGAACAGTTGAGCAATTGTCGCGTCTCGCGCTCGCAATGAGCGGTCAAAATTAGTCCATAGATACTCCAAGTCCTCGTACAGCTCTTTGCACTTGATCTGTCGCAATTGAAATCGCCACTGCTCGTTGATCTTGGCATTGTTCAGCCGCGCGAAAGCCTCCTCGCGCTTTAGCTTGTTCTTCGTGAACGCGGCGATGAGCTGCTGCTTGCGTCTTTTTGCCTCGAGTTCCAGTTCCGCGCGGTGCTGAAGGTATCGTGCTTTTTCTTCCTCGCTCATCCGAGCCAACTTTGAGCCTTTACCTTTCTTTTTTGGAGGCATGGCTAGCTAATTTTATTATGGTGTCAATTTTTTACTTTCACTCGCGGACGACAATAAATTCTGTGAGTGCACTCCCGCTTGTTTGATCGATAACGTTTGATTGCTTTAGGTTGTTTTCTTTTCGCGGAATTTTGTGATGTTAGGAGAAATGTCTTTGGATTGAAAATTTTTTATTTTTGTTTTAGAAAGTTGAATCTTATAAAAATTAATATAAAATTTTTTTTAGAATTTTATTTTGTCATGTGCCTATTTATGAAAAAAATTCCTAGATTGGATTAAATTGTAACTATATCTTGTATAAAAGATATGGATTAAAAAAAATGTGCGATGGCCGGGAATCGAACCCGGATCAACTGCTTGGAAGGCAACTATGCTGACCATTACACCACCATCGCACATTCTAAGAACAGTTTTAGTTCTTTTATCAGTTATATACTTGAAAATTTAATTATTTCATATAATATTTAACTAATTAAATTCTGAAGTATTTTACATTATTGTCTTCTATACAAGAATGCAATTTAACTTCCAAAAATTGTATTTTTTATGATAATTCAGTAGGATAACATTGTAGCGTTCTAAAATATCAGCTTTAGACTTGGGTTCTTTGTCGCCAGATGTCGGCAAGTACATCGATTTAAGCCTTTGAATATTTGCGCTCAACTTGTCCCCTATATTTTCTTCCGTTAATTTTTTAAAATATTTAAATCATATCATCCATTGAATAATAAATAAGAAAACTAGAGCAGATTTCAATAATTATTTTTGTTTGTTTTAAGGCTTTATTTTCTTGCAAAAAATTCAATATGATGCCTCATTTTAACAGTGTATACAATAAGATCAGAATCAATTTTTTATCTTCGACTTATTTGCGATATATTTCAACATTGCATGAGGATATACATATTTGCGGTTGAATATAATATAGCCACGAGAAATATAATAATGCAAGCAGAGTGGTATTTGAATAATTAAAGTGCTATGGCAATGTGGTTTTCGCGCATGTCGGCATAACTCAAACAAATTCCCTCGATACAAAAGTCGAGAGCATTGTCGTGTGTGTCGTTCAACATAAATTATCAATTAATTATTGTATTTACAATTTAACTCGCGGCAAAAACTCAATATGTATTGGCAAACCTTTAATTGACATGAATATGTATCCCTCTATGGATCTACGTAAATAATCGCCAGCCAAGCCTCTCACGCTTATCACCATATCGTCATTACTAATTATGAACAACGCCCCTAGGAAAAATGTGAGTTGCGCGTGATTTACGTGATGCTCGTGTGATAATTCTCGATGCTATACTTATATCTCGAGAGGGTTTGCATGTTGCGTGATGTGATATTACAAAAGTACCTTGATGCCCCGTTTTATATATATGCGCACAGAACAAAACTGAATGCAAACACTTTAACAAATTTTCGTAGATGTTATCAACTGATGTTGAAAGCTTTTGTGTCATTTCCAATGACCATTTCTCTTTTTTGAATTTATTTCAAACGTTCTATAGGGAAAAAAAAAAATTTTGTGTATCGAGTCTCGTTTAAAAAAAGCATAACTTAGTATGTTTTAAGAGACCTCTAAAACATTTTGACTGTTTTTGCAGATTTAAAAATTTCTGAGTGACCTTTTAAAAATGCTTGTATCAAGATTGATTTTTTTTAGAAGTCTTTTAAAATATGGTGAACTATGTTTTTTTGATGCAATACCCGAAAAAACCAAAATAGACAGTTTTTTGCAATGGTTATTTCTTTCGATTTAGAGTTTTGTGTTATAATGGATTATTGATGTCGATACAAGGCTATTGATTATGTGCTAACCGCAGTATATTGGGTAGATCAAGTACATCATTATAGAATAGTCAAGATCTCGTCTTTAGACCATAGTTGCTGTGTGTGTATGCGGGGGGTTGCGTCAGCGATGTAATGGATTTGGGTGACCATCACTTGACAATCGCGTCGAGGAATGGTAATACTAATTATCACCTGCACAAGAGGATCCTCGATAGTGCTGCTACGCGTATAATTAGTATCGCAAGCGGCTGAGTGCGACATCGCCAGTAGAAGCGCGAATTCGTGTGTGGCACTGGCAAGTATAATGCCATGCAAATATACCTCATCACTCGGTCCACGTGAGGACAGACGAGTGCGCTAATGCATCTGTAATATTAGATTTCCCCCAATGGTCAGAATCCGCAGTATATGTTTTGTACCGAACTAACACACGTGAACGTGTATACACGAGTACACGAGGTTTGCCGGAAAAATTCAAGTCAAACATTTTAATAAATCCAAAGTAAAAAAAAAAAAATACAAATTATTTTCTTTTTTTTTGTTAAAAATAACCGTGGATAAGAATGATGCTTCTTAACGGAGCAGTTTTTATTTCGTAAGTGACTTGTGAAGAAATATAGGCTGAAAAGAGAAAGGATAATAATTTTAATTTCTAGGCTGAAAATTATTTTAATAATGGTAAAATTTTTTTTTACTTTCTAAGTGGATTATGGGTATGTTCTGTCGATGAGTTTAGTATAGAAAAAAAATTTAAGATCACTTGGGAGTGATATAAATGAGCTGTTGGTAACCTGTGCAAGCAATGGTCAGTAAAATAGAGAATTATTTATTGTACACTTTGTTTTTCTTACTGCTGGTAAAAGTTGGTTGTGAGGCAGTTGATTTGGCAAATTAATCGACAAAGCCGGTCACGGATTCACGTGCGAAATGTGCGCACGTGACTATAACGGTTAAAACTCTATAAATATTGGATCTCATGACCTTGTGTTCATCACCTCATTTCTCCACCTTTTCGCCTCGAAATAATTTCTGGTATACCAGAGATACAGTAGGTTGGGATTACTCGCGTCCAATTAAATTTAACGAATTTCCGTAGAGTAACGGCTTTATTGGTTTCATTAATTACGCATGCATTCTGTCGCTCGGTTGCAACAGCGTGTAGGTATATAGTAGCGCTGTGACATAACAAAATCGGGAATGACGGCACTCGTATCTGGCATTCAGTTTGGGGCTAGAGTGATTGAACTCTCGCGCCTATTCAAAGGCGCACATGTGCTTCTCGGACGCTCACGCATGCCCTCAGGGACTTCAATAGCACGGCATACCTATTCCCTTGGCTTCGTCAACGTGACGATATGGAGAATTTGGTAATTAAACCGACGATTCAGGCAGCCTATTGATTGGTCTTTTGTCCCTTTAGATAATATAAATTTAGCCAATATATCATACGATTTTTTTATTTTGAAAATTTGTTTCATTTGTCCTTAAAAATTTTTTTAATTTATTATTTCACTGCCTTTTTATGTCTTTAAATAACCCAAAATATTTAATTTGGACAGGGGGAAAATTCTGATTGAGTTGTATTGAATAAAAAAAAAATAGAAATTAATTGGCAAAAAATTAGGGGAAAATTTAAGCGATGAATGATGTTTTTATTTTTATTTATTGGCTGGATTAATTGATGATGGGTATGTATTTTGTGCAAGCGTCAGATAATTCGATTGACAGCTAAACTAAATGGATGGTCGGTTTGTGTTATTTTGTTGGTTTTATCGATGAGCAAGAAAAGCGGTAGATTATAGCATGAAACGTGTATTTATTGCAAATTATCGAATGCCAAAAAGCTGTCGAATATTGATGAGAGTTTGTCAATATAGTTGCGCAATATAAATAACACACACGTCAATTTTACATAATTTTTTTCTATACTTGTAAAATAGTCCTTTTTTTTCTGATGACCAAATATGTATGTTAAAAAATTTCTTTATTATTTCCTAATTTAGATAAATGAGGAACGTAAAAGGGTTGCGCACATGTGATCGCTTTTATATAGAAGCTTATCAACACAAATATGCAAATACTTTGTGGCCCGTTAGTTATGTTAATCCATGTATGATTCACCGGACAAACATATGCCGCACACGGTTACATTTTTTATACATCGACCACCTGCAAAGTTATAATTGTCAATGAATTATTAATTTATAGCTGCAACGGAATTGCAAGAGCCCGCATACACAATATAGGTGTTCACACATTTTGCTCAAATTTAAGTAAACCAAATGAAATAAATATTTTTTTTTTTTTGAGAGCCACTCTGATGGCTCGCATGGGAAAAGAAGCCATCGCGGCTCGTAAACTCGCGGCAATGGGCTCATACTCCGGACTCGTCGACGGTGGCGGACGGAGGTCGTCAATGTTGATGATGCGTGGATCAGTTCTCTTCGCGACCCTCTAAATGTATATCACTGCATGATGAACCGGATGTAGGCTCAATGGATTTTCGTGCGAGCAGTCAAACGCCTAGTCTCATTCGTATTGTCTTGTTCCAAGTCATATAAAAACGTGAAGAAAAAAAAAATCGTGATTAATTTTTTAATATCAATTTTAAATAAATATATAAATATAATTTTTCATCTATTTCAAGTCGCGTCAAATATTTTAAACTTTAATTATTGAATATAATTATTGATGAGATAAAAAAAATATCAAGTGATTTATTTTTATTTGCACTATGTGCTTGTATGATAAAAAAATTCAGTTATATGATTTTCGCGTCAAAAGTATTTTACTTGGCTTATGCAATTATATAAAAAGGCAGTGAGTGAAGACTAATTTATCGACGTTGAAAATTAAAAACACCAGAAGGGTAATTTTTACGGGAAGTGAGCGCAGAGTGTGCGATTATAACGGACGTAGACAACTGTGTAATTTTTTTCAAGGCCTTTTCCAGCAGAACTTGTATAATGTATATCCGCTGATTGAGCGCGCGCGTGCGTTAGTACAGTCCCCTATTGAGTTTTTCCTCGCACGCGTTTATACATGTATGTCTCGCGCGCAGAGGGTTGTAATTATGATTGTATTAATGCGCCTTGAAGAATACATCTGCACGGACCGGAAGAACAGTCACGTGCGCTTGAGCGTTATATGCGCGAGACATATATTTGTTTGCATAGACGCCGAGGGTCGTAAAGCCGCCTGGAACGTCTAAATCTTGGCGTTAAATGGTAAAATCGTAACAAACCATGCATCTACATTGCAGAAGCTTGCACTCTACTTAAAGTCTATTGTGCATGTATATTGTGCTTTATATACGTAGCCCCAACACTGTTCATCTCCGCTCTGACTTGTGCAAAAGCACTTTACGATGATGCACAAGAGACAACTAATTCCTCGCGAGGAATTATAATGCTGTGAGAAGGGGAATTTGCATCGTTGAGAGTTTTAAAGCTATTATATTCGTGGTGTATATGTATATAACGAATAGAGCAGTAAAAATGAGGATTATTCTAGTTTGCCAAAGAGCAGTTACATCTTTCTTCGCAACATGCAAATAGCTTCATTTGCAAATTGACGCTTTCGAGAAATTGAGCTATCACACCGCTCAGACAAAAGTTTCAATGGAACTTTCCATGCTAAATCTTTGATGGCATGGTCCTCCTCATTGCTACTGCAACAATGCCGAATAATGATGTCACTTTTTTTTAACCTTCTCGTAGAAAGATAACAACCCATATCTTATCATCTTATTATTTTTTACCGTGCCCTTTTTTATTATACGGAATTTTAATTGCCTACTTCTTTGTCGAAGGTATTTTGCTTTATGAGACTATTTTTTTTTTCCTCTTTTAAAGAGATCTAAATATGTTTAGATTTAAAGTTTAATTATATTTATGAAAAATTCGTTGTAAAACTTTAGAAAAGAAAAAATTCACACACGATGTGCCACTATACACACTGTATTAATCCATTATTAATGAAATTTTTTTAGTGTGCATTGAGGCAGAGTAAAGAGTGAACCCTTTGACAATCGCTAACAATATCTAACACAGACGATCAGTTCACAATAATTGCCAGCGTCAGAGAATAGACCAGAGTCTCGAGTTATTATTGCACACCCTCTTAAGTTAGTCCCACCGACTTTAAATTCATTCGCTCGCGTAGATTGTTGAGCCAGCAGTAGCGAGGAGATTCATATACGCGCGCATTGTCCCCGCATCTGTTAGACGATCTGTCCGTTTAGAGGGTTCATAAACGGGGGGGAAGAGGTAAAAGTTGCGCGAGACAGTAGCACACACTACGCGCACCCGAGGGGTGAAAATGGTCGGTGGTTCAATTTCATTATCGGTGTAATTTTAAAGTGGCTGTCAAAGCCGAAGGGTTCTGACGTTTTGACGCGTATACTTTTTCGACTGACACTCTGCGCGTGAATCATCGCATGCCAACTAATCCATAGTGTTTTGCGATTCTTCAATAGCCCCTTTTACCCATCATAAGACATGATGAGGGGTGCCCAAGACACTCGTTCACAAAGCCACGTCTATTGAAAAGCATCTGCAATTTTGTTGAATTATAAAAGTCGACAAATTTGCATGAAATCCTCGCTTTCATATATAATACCTGTCTCTATAAATAATTAGCATCAATTTATAATTTAATATCTGTGCATGGGTAATGTCATTTGATACATTGTAATGTAATTAATTACGTTGTAATAACCCGCGAGGTAAAATGATGAAATTATACATGAAAATCAATTTAAGTTTATTATTTTAGTGTATATAAATGATATGCATTTGGTATAATAATGAAATGCAAATTTTCAATTAATTAAATATCAGTTGATTTAACATTGCAATGCAAACGCGCTAATAATATTTTTTATCGCTTTTTATTGAATAATGTGGAATAATATCCTATCTAGCAAATCGCGATAAAAGAGGCTTATCAAATAGATAAATTATTATTATTCAAAGCACCGGAATAAATTTTATTAATTTTCAATCATTATCGTATCGAAAAATTTTTTTTTTTAATTTAAATTATTTTTTATTACATTATATATACTAGCATGTGCGCGCCCGCTTCGCTAGTCAAGAAACACCCTTTTCATCGGGCAAAGTCATCCAGAAGAGATGACACAAAGAAATGCTCATTTTTGTCGGATTTTAGTAGTTTGAAAGTATTTTTTTCCACCATCTAATATTATTATAAATGAATATTTTTTAGTCAGAAAACCGTAGACGAGAGAGAGTAAAAAAATGACTAATTAAAAAAGTTTCATGTAACAGAGTATAAATCTCAGGGGAAAATAAGATTGAGCATTTTTTTGTCACGGTATATATTCACATAATAACTGCACACAACACACCAGACGTCAAGGCTGTGAAAGCCACCCTGTTGCGTGTGCACCTATACCAAAATTTAGGGAGAGTAATATAATACAGTCGACATCATAGAACGAGCTTGTTATTTTCACACTCATGGAACCACAACGAAGATCAGAGCTTGCGGCAGAAAGATAAATAAAAAAAGGAACCCATTGAGCCGCACCCCAACATAACAAGGGGAGTCGCGATTGGACCGAGCAAGTTCCTTTTTCCTTTGAGGTTTAGGAAGAGAGCAATTCGATGATCGCAAAACGACACGGTGAATCGACACAAAAGTGACCATCGCTAATGGTAACCGATAGGATATCACCCCTATGCCCATTACATACAGAGGAAATAAGGACTGGCTGAAATTTCGCGCGGCACAATATTTATCCTGGGATCAGAACTAGAGGTTCATAACTGCGTTATGGAGTGTAAGGGTTGTATAGTTAAAGTTCTCGCGCCAAGTAAGTTGATATTATTCTCTTCTGCTCGTTTCTTGTTTCGCGTTAAATTTGTTTGGCTGCAGCCAGCGTTGCGAGCCCGAGGGACACGTCGTAAATTCAGAGTCGGGCGCGCGCGGTGAAATTTTCATCATTGTCGCCTCTGTGCGATGCTATCCAGGAGTTATATAATATAATCGAGAGATTACAATTGCCCTATGAATTTTAGTGTAATAAAATGAAAGTAAAAAACTAGGCATTTAATAATTATCTTCATTATCTGGAAAAATACTATTTCTATGTAATTTTTTTTAATCTAAAAATTGATCGTTTTCCACAGGGATATTTAAAGATTTATTTGAGAAGGTGTTTTTTCATGTTTTTCAACTACAATTGGAATTTCTGATGTCTAGTGAATGCCATTTCCATGCGATTGGGCCAATTCAAAAGACAGAAGCCATATCTGCTCATGATTATAGCGGAAGACGGAAGAGACAATCATTAGGGCAAAGCTTTCTCTTTGATCTCGGTCACGATTCACGTGTCACATGGGCTATCCAACTCTGAACAATATTCTCTGAATTGCCAGTGGCCAGTCTAAAGGCACGAAATGCTTTGGTGGATGAAGAGCGAAGTGAGTTGCGTATAGCAAAGCGCCCGCATTGTGTGTCAACAGCCCTCAAGGAAAAAAGTAGGACAAGAGCGTCATCATCAAGCGAGTCGAGGAAAGGAAAAAAAAAAAAACGAGGAAAAAATGAAGCTGCGAATTATGATAGGGGCTGAAGATACTTGGCCTGAAATTGTCATTAGTGACTGTACACTATCTAGAGGCCAAATTAAAGTTGAACTGCTGAGATTATTTGGAGCAACTTTAATTGTATAGTTATTAAAAGTGGAAAAAATTTAATTAATAAAATGTATGGGGGAAAATCGTGGGATATAGGATATTCTGTGGCTGATGTTTGTGGCTGAACAACATGAGCCAAAATTCCGGGGATGATTTTCCAGTGCGAATATATGCGCCGATGAGCGCTCGACAATTAATCTAACTGTCACAGAAAGTTAATTTATACGATGCTCTTGGACCGTTCATCACTGTGCACACTATCTTCTTTGGTATATAGTCCCGAGGGCGTTGAGATATACAGTTACTAGCGATTTTCCGTTTACTATCATGGCGTTAGGTGGTGGCGACGAGACTTTATCAACCCTTCACCATGCCTTTCATGCAATCTGAATCAGACATGAACTTCATAAATTATATCTTCAAGAATAGAGCAAAACATATTTCCTTTTGTCTCGCTTGTTCCATTCAGTAATATTCCAATACAAATTTCCATCAATTTCATGCAGTTGATAACGTCACATGCAAATTAATATCATATCATAAATTAGAAATTTTTTGTAAAAGTTACTTCTATTATATGTGGAAACAAAAGTCGAATTAATTATTATTACAGCAAATAGTGCTTAAAAAAATTTTTAAGGCTAAAAATTTTCATGAAAATTATTGGATATCATGAGGGGAAAATTTTTACCTGTGATAATGATAGATCAGCTAAATTCTGAGATGATTTATACAGGTGTAATTTTAATAGCAAATATTGATTGAAAAAAATTTTTTTACGTAAAAAATACTGATAAAAATGTGAAATACATGATGCGGTGATTTTTGAAATTTGAAAAAAATAGTATTAGATATTTTGTTAAGGACGATAAATTTGAAATTTACGTAAATCAGAGTCGTTGTATGCGACATGGCGCTGAAATTTAATGGTTTCCGCTTGAAAAATCCAGTTGGCAGACGTCAAAGGCTCGCGATGGCATATTCATCTCAGTAAAACTTTAACATAATTCGTAAACACAAGATGTATTTCACGCAACGTTAACTTGCATCTCGTCCTCCGGTAGACAAAAAATATCTCGTTATACTATCCTATCGATTTTCAACGATAAAACTACGCCATAAAAGCGATCCGAATCACTTCCGGAGAACTTTGAACTAAAGAACCTGTGCTTAAACATGACGCAGTCAAAAAGTCCTGGAGTTCAAGAACTATATAGAGCACCGCCAACGACATCTTAGTCTGCGAAATCCGCGATTACAATGTAAGGAGAATAGTCGCAGAGCTTCCGGAGGGACGAGCAAGAATAAAGTCGTAATTTTAACGGTCGCGTATCTCGCATTCCAGCGCGGAAGCTCCTCTGCAACGGGTTTCTGTCGTTTTTTTTTTTTTCGTCTGTTTTATCACCGAAAACGTTGAACTTGTCTGTTTATAGGACATGAGCGATAAAAACTCTTGGCCAAATGAAGATATTAACTGTCGTCGGGCAAATATTTCTAATTGCCACGCAGCGTGTGTCCTGATTCATAAAAATCTTTATGATTCGATATGGCTCTCGTATAGCGTTATTATTTTTCTTTTGGCTGTTATAACTCGCTATAAATCCATACCAACAGTCTTTCACTTAATCATATGACGAAAAAATAGAATAATCAAACAAAAAAAAGCCGCAAATATTTTGTTGTTGAAATTTTATTCCAAAAGTAATTTTTTTCTTCATTGAACATTATGTTAAATTCGATTCAATTCTAAAGTTTTTGCATTAAACTTTTTTGTAGCTGTTGAAATTATTTATAAAAAAAGTTTAATGATAAAATCTTATAATTTGAATAGTTTCTGAAATTTTTGTAAAATAGGTTCAATTTCATCTTGATTTTTTTGAATTATTATTATTTTACAATTAATTATGGAATAGGGGATTTTTTTTAATTCACTAGATGAATCAGCCATAAAATTCTGGGCTATCATATATCTCGAGAACGTAAGAACGTAAAACAGTAAACTGCAGCAACAAAAAAAAACGCGAGTATATGGTAGGGAATGCCACGGTTACTTATCTTAATATTTCCTATATATATATATATTATATACATACCCTTTGTCCCGGCTAAAAGTCGTTCATCATACGAACAAAGTACTCAAGTAGTCTTAGGAGTCAAGAGTATCCAGCTGCACTCAAAGTCTGCATTCGTAAAAGCCACTAAATCCCGAAGAATGAATTTTTATGCCACAACCATCTCGTGGGATCCTTTGGGGTTCTGAAAAAAATACGAAAATCGTGACGCACACTGCGACTATTAAATAATTATATAGTTGCGGATGTTGTTACCTATTATACCTCCACTTATTCTCATATTTTTTGTACAATATCCAACCTGAAAGAAACATTTATTTGTCGGTAAAATATAAATCCACGTCTTCCTGGATCATTCTTATATACAGAATATAATTTTTTATAATGTTTATAATGTTAATTAGGTACAAAAAATAGTTTTTCAAGTTTTAGTAAAACTCCAAAAAATGTCTTTTCAGCTAGAATAAATAGTAAATCGTGTAATTTAATAATTGAAATTTTTTTTTTTTCGTTTTCTCGGTGCATTTAATCGTATGTTTTTGCTATTGAAAGTCGGATGCTCGTAAATACTCTGTGACTCTTATATAGTGTCGAAAAAGCATAGTATTGCAAATAAGCGTATCAGAAGACGAAGCAGAAGTGTCAGCTGTAACTTTTATTGGATATAAAGCTTGTGATATTATGCTGAGCTCAAGTAAATACATTTATGTCCGCCAACCAACTCATACACTTTTTCTCGGCGCAAGCACCCTTGCATATAATGGAAAATGTATATACATGGCGCGTCGGGCGAGAGAAAGATACTTCTTATCAATCTAATACACTTCATATTTTATAGACGTCTCGCGTGTTTGCCAGTCCGGCCCCATTGTATTTATGACTTTCATCATCAGACACCTTATCCATTCATTCCATTATGTTGAGAATCTGTTGGTAAAAAAAATATGCCACTGGCTGTGACCGGTAAATTCCAGTAAATTGAATCACTACTCGCATTGTGCTCATGATGAATCACAAATTGTTTTGTCTAGGTATTCTTCTCTCTCTTTGTATATAGGAATGTGTGCACCAGCCATTTTGTATACTTTCTATTATTCAAAAAAAAATTTTTCCTTAAAAATATTTTTACCATTGAAAAAATAGTTAACAAATGTTTAGGTTTTAACGCATCATATTTTTTTTTGTTATTTTTAGTGGACGAAAAGTTTGAGTCCACATGAAATTGTACTATTTGAGTTTTATCAGTCATCTAAAAACAATGCGATGTTTTCAATTTGCCAGTGGAATTTGTGTTTCCTATATCTATCAACTGTGTCATGAAAAAATATTAAAAAAAAAAAACATAATTTTGGCCAACGGCTCGGGCGGTGATTTCGAATCGAAATATCTCATCGAGACAGAGTTTATGCGAATGGGGGAGTTGGGAGAGACAAATTCTAGCCTCATCTGTAGTGCATTTAAACCCAGGCCGTCTGGCAGCGCGACCGGCAGACGAGCAATAAATCCAATGACAGGTTTCGTCGCTTCAATAGCCCAGGTGCTCGTGCCGTTATGACGTAATAACCAAAGCAAGCACGGTCTCACTAATTCATGTCGTCCGTGCATGCACGTGAATTCGAATGTATATATGGACGTTGAATCCGTGTGTGGGTGATATAGATTCACGTTGAAATGCACCTCCAGAGAGTATCTCGTAACCCATATATACACTGTCCTATATACAGGCTTGATGGTTCATCCCCGACACACCTGACGCCTGTTAACGCGCAGACTAGACGCGTCTAGGTACCAGCTCACTGTCTACCAGTGTCCTAATTGTCCGAAAGCGAAGACAATGTCTCTATATGCTCTCGTATAAGCTATCGCTCCTATTCAAACTGCTGATTCGCGGTTCCGGACACGATTTCTCAATGGATTCACGGTTCATTGCGTCCGATATTCTCCGAATATCCTTAATTAAGCTTTGATATGTCGATTTTGGCTGATTAGTCGTCCGTGGACGATGATTAAAAATACTTTTAAAATTTTTGAGGGCTGGTTATTTATTGAATTTTTTTTTATTCATCTAAACACGATTTAGGCCAAGTACTTGATGATTAATCCGTTGAAAGGTGTTTATTTATGTCTAGTGATATTTAAATATTCTTTTGTGTTTTCTTTTTTTTTTTAATTTTTCACGAGTTATCGGCATAAAACGAAAAAATATTTAATTAATATTTAATTAATAAAATTTTTGGGTTTGTATGTAGGAAAAAAAAATACTTTCTTTGAAATTATATTAGAAAAACAATCTCCATCATCCAGTTGAGCTAGTTGATTTTTATTGGCATCAGAAAATATGGGAGGCGTTGGCTTATAATAGAATTCTAAAAAATTATGTGGATTATTGAGAAATATAAATTTTGCAATATTTACACGCAAAGAAATCTTATAATCTAATAACAGGCCAATTTTTTCCGCCGGTTTATCGGGTAGCATCGCATTGAACGACGAAGGCCAGTGAACTTGCTACTTGAACCTCAGACGTCGACACTACACAAAGCTTGTGGTTTTTGTGGTCGGTTTAGATTTTCTTATTAGCACGAGACACGCCAGCGCCACACTGCTGCGCGAGCTATCGTAATGATAGCTCGCTGATTTCCTGGTGTTGGCCTCGGCACGAGCCTCATCATGTATATAGCAGGAATAAATAGAAAATATAAAAAACTTACAAGGTAGACCCGAGTCTATCATATGTACTCGTCTTTGCCTCGGGTTATGACCACCTTCAGCCCCGCCTTTCGCCACTGGGAAAAATCTTCTGGGAAACGCGATGCAAAACTCGGCTCTTGGAGAGTAATAAAATAGATACAGTTTTTATTTTTGACGTGGTAGATCACGATCTAGTACCAATGGCTTTTCAGTTATACAAGTGATATATCTTATTAATAATTGTGAACTAATGCGAGATTTTTAAAAAAAACAAGAATATGAAAAAAATTTTGTAAAGGCCAAAATTTTTGAGATGTTAAAAAAAAAAATAAAAAAACTTGATTTTTAAAATGAAAACTTTATGATGAGCTCGATGGATGATTTTTGATGGATAAAAATATCTGCAGAGTATATAAGACACGTCATCATTTCTCAAGAGCAGACCGAAATTGCACCGTAAAAAAATATACGCTACATAGCACCGAATCGCGGCCGTCAACTTCAGGAAGAATATCCCTTTCAGTATCATCTCCGGTTGCGTAGCTAAGTCACGTCGCTGTCGTATATAGACAAACTCATTGGGTGTTCGTTGGCGCATGCGAATATTTAACCCCTGGTGCGTTGCTCTCGATTCGTTTCCCGTGCGCTTCATTTACTTGAGCCCCTCGACGGCGAAAAAAAGTTTTCAACAAGCGCGTTAAGGGGTGGGTTATATAACAATTTTCGCGGAATCTTTCGACGCCTCATTTCACGGCTTCTATCATCGCCTCGGCTTTCTCGATCGCGTCACTCTGTCTGACTCTGATGGCTTGATCTACTTCAAGGCGTTCATATCTTCGGGAAAGAACGATTTTTTTTTTCAATGCACTTGATGAATTCAGCTCGTTCTTCGCTATCTTTATCGTGAATTTTTTTTCATTCATTCCACTCGATTATTATGTCTGATTTTTTATTCTTATATCAATGAATTTGATTGATGCGAATAATATCCTATAAGCGCGTTGCTTGAAATAATTTTTCATCCATAAAAAAAAATTTTTTTAATGATGTCACACGAGCATTAATATATCAATAGTTTCTCAAAATATTGGATTTATTATAACACTTAAAATCTAATATTAAAAAAATTGATTATATGGTGTTTTTTATTTGAAAATTTGAATTTTAGAAAATATTTTCAATCTCTGAAATAAAATTAAAAATATGTATGTACTTGGATATTCGCATTATAACACATTTTTTAAAATACTCCCTCATCTGAAACACATTTTAAAAAACATTAATCAAACACAGGAAAATTTTTGCACAGTCAACATGACATGTAGCGAGTATAGTACTTGACAAAAAAAAATTGCAAGTATAAAAGGGTCGTGGGGCTAATGGTGCGGAAGTGAGTTCCCAGGTGGTTTTGAAATCAAAAAGAAGATACATCATCAAATGTTTCATAATTCAGATAAAAAATGTATATATATCAAACAAGAGTATTCGCTTTCATTAAATATTTTCTGCTGATTTTCTCGTCACAGAGACTGTCTCGATGCTCGTTGACAATCCCCCACTGATGCAGTTGGGCTGGAGTATAGTCTCAGTTGAAACTGATGCGCGATTCAAAGCAAGGGAGCCAGTAATTAACGATTACAAAGTATTTCGTTCAGATGATTATCAGTCTGCGCCGGATGCGCCA
Organism: Macrocentrus cingulum; assembly: GCA_002156465.1. Taxonomy (NCBI): domain Eukaryota; kingdom Metazoa; phylum Arthropoda; class Insecta; order Hymenoptera; family Braconidae; genus Macrocentrus; species Macrocentrus cingulum. Next base: position 20,499 of record MVJL01009977.1, read on the forward strand.
GAGTTCACCATCCCCATAACTTCCGGCACTTTGATGTGCCGTCCCTTTTCTTGTTTTCTGCCCCATTGTCCTCTCTCTGTGCCTCCCCCGATTCTATATTTCGCTGCAATCCACATCCAAGGAGTGTACTTGCATTGATGTACATACTCTACCGTCAGTACAATCGTAACGAATATTTTTAAATACAAAAAACCGTTGCCGCGATGCCGACGAGTGTGCACGTGCAAAATCAAACGTTAATTGGCACCCGAGGCGTTGCGTTTTCTGGTGGGAAAATTTTTTTTTTTTTTTGTATTTTTCTGATGTGAAAATAAGGCTAGAAAATATCAGATATATTGCGCGTCTCTCGCATCCTCAAGTTTTGTCATGAACGAGTGCCCGCCAGGCAAAAGAAGTTGTTTTATCTCCTCTCCGACTTGAGATTATAACCAACTCTGCTCGCATGACATTCGCGATGATTGAGCAAAAAAATGTGTGTAATTGCGCTTGTCATCTGTATTGAAGCAAGCGTGTCGAGGCTGCGTGTCGCGACTGCAAACATAGTCACACATTGAATCAGTTTTAATTGTAAAAAAATTACATCAAATTATTACAAATTTTTTTTTTCTATTTCAAAATTACTTTAATCATCATAGTAGTACCTTAAATTAATCCATGACGTGTTATTTAAGACCAGATAAAACATTCAAAGTATATCATTACAAAATAAAATAATAATAATTATAAAATAGCTGAAAAAAATTAAAAAATGAAAGTACTAAAAATTTCCAAAGGTTAATTAATTGATAAAAATTAGTTGTTGTTAATTTTTTTTTATTGTAAACTTTAAAGCAATTAAAAATAATTTTTTATCAGTGAGAAATGATAATTTTACTTGCTACTATTATTTTTTTTATTCATTTTACATTTATTCAATTTACATTTTATTTATGATTGATAGAACTAGGGTATTAAAAGGAATTATTTTATTCATTCTTGTTGATTTTAGGGATTTGGTTTATTTTACTTTTACAAGGTTTAATTTTTTTTTTTTTTTTCGGCGGCTACTGCAACGGCTTTCACGTCTATTTTATCTATACAAACACGAAAGGGTTATATTCCGTGGAGTTATGCGACCCCAGTCGGCATTTTATCGTTCGCGCAAGTCCCTCGCATCTCTTCGACAACGGGGTTTTCGGTTTAGGAGTTTCGTTTAGCGTTTAAAAGTCTTGATATACCCGCGGCAGGAGGGGGAAAAAGGGGGTAGCTCGTTTCACGTGGGGTTAATGATGTGTCGGGATAATAATGGTCGCATCATCGTTTTGCGCCGAGATGACGGTTTGCTTGCTCTCTTGATGCCGGCATATGTTTTAAAGCTCTCTCGAGTAATTGTCTATTAAAAGTATACGTATACGCGTCAGGCCCACCGTAATATATAGAGTGTTGGTATACGGGGGACGACGTACACACACATACACACCTATTGCCAACGAGTCACAATGGACAATGAAAGTCGTTAAAGGGGTGAGCTCGATTAAATTTCATTATCAAACTTTACGATTATTCGGGGCGCGATACTAGAAAAAATACTAAATTTATTTTCATTTTTTATGATTGGGGCGTGATGATAAACATTTTCACACGACATTATACTCCAACAAGTTTTGTGTATACTTGACTAATATAATTTTACAACAATATTTTTACGAAAAATATTCTTATTTTTTTTTTAAATGTATATATTCGACGAGTTTTTATGAAAAACAAAAAACAATTTTTTATCATTGTACAATGTGCGGAAGAGATATGATTAATTCGAAATATTCTGCAAATGATTTGATGATATTTATTGACACTTATAGGTTTGAAAAAGTAGATGCGCGAATTTTTCGTACGATGACGATAATGCCCAACGGGATAATGTAGCGTACGCACGACTCAATAAAAGCCGAGAATCCAAAATATCCCGGGCATTTGGAATGAAACGAGTGACCTTTTTACGAGCAATTGTTCTGTGTCCATCCAGTTGGCATTGCCCGACAATAATGCACCGTGTCGCTACTGGTTCAGGGGTAGAGCGAATAAAAAAAATGTATTTAACTCTATTCGCAAAGTCGTATATATGTGTGTGTGTGTATATAAAACGATTCCTCCCGAGCAATAAAGTGCGTGCGAGCTCTACACTTTATTGTTCAAGTAGCTAGCTATATGGATATAAGCCTGACAAACGATTCGGACCTTCGAATTTCCGGTTTATAAGCGGAGCGAGCAGTTAACGATTAACGATTCATTTAAGGACGCTTAATGTGCGAGGGTTATATTTACGCTTGGTGTTATATTCCAACGTACGATCTAGCCATTCTTGCTCCCTGATGACATCGTCCAGGTTCCGATAAGACACCGTAACGCTCTTTTGTCCCCCCCCGCTGCCGGACGTGTAATTCGTCCGCGTGCTTATTACCACGTTAAACGTATAGCTGAAATGAAAGTCGATGACGGCTCAAGTCGATAATGTGCGCGCCCGCTCTTTGCTCTTGGCCATTTCGCTGTGATCGTTTTTTCCAGGCAACAAAGAAGCTCATGATGATGCTTATACTGTCGCTGTGTCCAGAATACTGACGGAGATGATAAAAAAAATGTATTTGGCCTGAATTATCGTTATTGACCGGGTTTATATTTATGACGAGAAATTATGCAGCAGTGCTGTAAAATATATTACTCACTCACTCGCTTCGGATTTTATTTCATTATAAGTAACATTTTTCAACAGGATAATTTTTAAGAAAATATTTTCATTTCAATTTATTCCGAGTGATGGATATAAAGAAACAAAATGTGTAACTTATTCTGAGTAAAATGGCGATACTAAATGTAAAATTACCAAACAAAAATCCATCGCCGTACCATCAATCGTCATTATAGCCATTCTTTATGGATATATATTTTTTAAAAACAAGTACTCATGTGCTTAATGCAACTGTAATCATATCTTGTAGCAGTAGATATATAACTGCAAGTCAAGGTAGAGCTGTATAATGCTCCTTGAGTTGATGGCGCCTCAGCTCGATATGCATTTGCACTCTCAGTGTTGTCAATAATTTTTTCTCATTTTCGTACATATGTATAATCATATGAATGCAGCGAGCACTTTATCAGGATGGAGTGTCGAGTCACTTGACACCTATCGCCCATAGTTGTCATGCTGCCGTATGTGTATAAGAGCTCTCAAGCCGCGAGTACTTTGTCTAAGTACTCTCTTGCGGTGGAAGACTAGCTTTGCCCGTAAGTGCTTGCGATATCGCATCATGCGTGCGGTATAAAAGCTCACGCAGAAAACTGCATCAACGCTAGTATCACTTATATTACAAGCCGCAATTTAGCCACAACCACTCGCCAATAATGTTTAATCAGCGATTAAAGTATCAAAACGCGAAACACACGATATGACTATATGACTTTATTTTTTTTTTTTGCAAATATCTCGAAAACTTTGAAGTTTATTGAATTTTTTTATTCCATCTTTTTTTTAGCTTGAAAAGTTGTCTACAAAAAATGTTTCAGGTAAAAATTACTTGAAGCCAGTTGTTTTAGAGATATTTATAAAAGAAAAAATTATTTTTAAGCTGTTGGAAAATTTTTGGTTTTTTTTTTCAGTTTTGTTCATTTTACGTGTGAATTTTCGATTTTATAAAGTTTAATTAACTGTAGTACATGTTTATAAATAGTTTTGAATGAAAAACAAGAATTGTAATGGTTGGCAACAGAAGACTCGGTATATAATGCGACGTTCACTTTTTTCCCATTGCGCGGAATCCCTTGAGAGAGCACAGTCACAAGCATCCAGTAGGATAATTAACCCTTTTGAAGGACTCTTCGAGGGCTTTGACAGATTTTAATAATCTTAAAAGACAGCGAGGCTTTTGATTAGTATACTTCACTGTTGACGACAATGCGCTACTCGCATCCATAGCCAACAGCGCGCTTTTCTTTTTTTTTTTCCTCTTTTTTTTGCATTATCGTTATGTGGCGTTCAGCTACTGCGAACATTTGGGCAAATTGAAAAAGCCAAGAGTCTGATGCTTGCACTCGCGTATTATACTCGGGTATTTTATCAGAAAATTTTTAATTTTACTCAACTTCCGCTGATTGCCGTGTGAAGTGGAGATTTTGCGTGGTTTTAAGCGAATGAGGGGACACATTCACGAGGGAAAAAAATTGAGCAATGTGGATGCATATATATGTGAGACTCGGTGAAAAGGTAAAAACTTTTGTGGAGCATGGTATACATACTCATGTCGTTGACGATGTATATGCCACTTTGAAGTATTGGCATAAAAGCCCTCGCTCCGCGGCCACCAAGAGCAACAATGAGCGGCGAACATGAAACGGCCCTTAGTAGCTAATAACACACGTGGATTATTTCAGAAAAACGAATTTTTCCCGGCGGTTTTTAGAGAGTCAAAGAGTTGAAATGCACCTCGACTTGCTTTTCAATTTTACTGGCAATAATCTGAACATCATCGGATCAAAAATTAAAAATTATTTCTTTATGTACTTATTTATTTCTATTTTCTTATGTTTTATGCAGATTTGTGAGGAATTATAGTTATTCCATTTTTCAGAATTGTTGTAGTTTTGTTTTAATTTTTTTTTCTAATTTCAATGATGAAATATCATTTCAATGAATGAATGAGCATAATAGATAATTTCAGAAGTGTTCAAAGACGATATATTCCATAATTTCATTTTTTTCATTGGCTTGTCATTCTAAATTGTCGGTAAATGTGTGTATGCTATTTTTTTTTCCGTGTCACAGGTTTTCACATATCTCGCAATGCGTGCTGCCATCAGACATGTGATTAGATATCAAATAAAAACTGTTAGTACTATATGTTCACCACACGTAGAGTTTATACATTTATAATACTGAAATATGTGGTAGAGTCAATATCGCAATGTCGATACGAAAAATAAGAGTTTTATTAGCGACTTAATTTAAATTTCTTTATGATGCAATTCAAATGTGAAAATTATTTCATTCCCACCCAGGTAAAATGATGTTTTATATAGGTTAATGAGTATTCACTAATATTAATTTATGCACATTAATATGATGAAAAAGATGAATCAATCACAAAAATAATATTGATGGTATATTGATAGATAAATTTCAAAATTATGAAGACTAAATAGAATGTGCATTGATATCCATATATAGATTACAATATTTAAAGTATATGTGCAATAAGGGGAACTATATATCAGAGTATATATATATGTCGATATTTATATAGGGATGATGTAATGTAAGGTAGTACTTTCTATTTATATGAACATCTTTATTTTATCAATTCTGTTTTAACATTTTTGTCAAACATTTTTGAGCTTAAAAAGTTAAAAAAAAAAAAAAAAATACAAAGTAACTTAGCAAATTGAAAATTATTTTTTAAACGTAAAAAATTGCTTGATATATTTTTATAATGGTCGATAAAAATTGAAAGTGATAACTCAGATGCGTAAAAAAATTAATTATAAATAAAAATTGTATTTTCGTGAGTTGGGTGAGTATTTTGTAAAATGCAACAGTTTTATTTCAAGTTATTGACGCGATGGACGAAAAATGCGTAGATATAAAATACATGTGTTGGTAATGGTTTTTAACGTGACATGTCGCACGTACGCCTGCCCGCGGGCACATACCTACACGGATCTTAGGCGATAACACGGTCGTTTGAACGCCCGCTTCTTAACGTATAACGCGTAATATCGTACGACTTGATAAAACTATAACTCGATGTTAATGTTTCGCTATCGCTATGACGTAGAATAATCGGTACGCGTCAAACCAAATTTATTAACGTCACAGATAAAATTTTTATCCGTCAAGCGGTACGACCGACCGAAACTTAATGCAATCGAGTATATATAGTGCCGCTAGGAATTCGATGCCACAGTCGAACCGAATTTATCAAGTCGAGAACACCTCTACTATATACAAAAGTGCAACAAGAGCTCACCTGAATTTTTAACAATTCAAAGTAAGTAATTATAATAAGTTTTTATTTTGAATAAAAATTTTTTTATTCATTCCATTTATCATGCAATAATTAATTGTCAATGTATAATGTATAAAATATTATATTTATGATTTTTCAATATTTTTTAAGAGTGATTTTCCCATTTTTTAAATATTGCATTGCCGTCTTGTACGTCTGACAAATGTTTTACCCTTTTTTTTATAATCAATTATTAAGTTAAACATTTTTTTTTTATAGTTGAACGTAACAATCATGAGAAAAGTCTTCTGCGTATTGTTTGCCTTGATGATGATCATCCTGCTGATTGCAATAGTTGAAGGAAAACCTACTTCTTCAACTCAGGCATGCCAGAGGTATTTGGAAGAAGTAAGTGTCAAAAATATTTATAGTATTATTTATTTATGCATAAGATATTTATGACTAATATTTTAATGTGTTACAGTGCACCGTTGATAGTGATTGTTGTGCTAATGGAGTTTGTCGGAATGGTGGAAATGTAGATCCAATGGATTACACTGTAAATGGTCTAGGTAAACTCAAGTGTCGTTTGAGAGACCTAAATACAACCGGCATCGATATTGCGGAGTAGGCTTTTATAAGAATCCTTATTATATATTTATTATTACATACTCTGAATGTGTTCTATCGGTATATTTGAGATATGTATTAAAGCTACATGAAACGACAAATATCGATGATGTAAAAAAAGCACGTGCTGGCGCGCGCTGATTCATATGTATTTTTCAATAATTTTGTTTAATAATTTAATTCATGAAATAAAAATGTAAAACAAATTTTTTTTCGATCAATATTTCCCTATAGTAATTTAATATATAAAATAATAGATTCGTTGTTTTTCATGTCACTCGTTAAAAATAAAACGAAATGTCGACTATTTATATACTCTGATAAGTTTAACAACAAGTGACAGAATTTAATGAAAAAAAATTTTTGTGGCTATCAGTGGATATAACATACTTGAGACAGCCATTTTATTGATTTTTTTGTCTATTTTACACGAATTTGATGTCAGAAAATAGATAAAAACATTTTTTTCTTTATTTTATAATAATGATGAAAACTTTTCGGGATAGAAACGATCAACTTTTGTCCGATAGGAATAGCACGTTTTTTAATGTTCTACAAAAAATGAAAAAAAAAATATTGAAAGTTTCTTTTTTGGCTAAAAAACCATAATATTAACCAATACATTTTTAAATACACCTTGTATAATATTTACCCCTAACTATAGCTTCATAGAAAAATTATATTTCAATTATTATCTGTGCTTGTATAGATTAGTTATGAATACAGCAATATTTAGACTAGGCAAGTATTAATGAGCGAAATATTCAGCGTATAACTTTTTTTGTTGCTGATTTGTGAATCAAGAGTGTTTGTTGGAGTTTTTCTCTCGTCTCTTTCGCATGTTTACACGAGTTTAAGATCGCACGATAACAGACAGGAAAAAATAATGCAGTGGGTTATGATCGCCGCAGTACAATGAAGGGCTTGTGTGTTATTTCAAATAAAGGGCAGCACGATAACCTCGACCACGCGTTCACAAGCGATTAAATTTAATTGATAATTAAAGCTCTATTTACAAACAAATTACCCGATAAATTCTCTCGTCTGTTCGATGAATTTATTGTTCATATATTTCTCCAAGTGCAATGTATTGCACACCTAGAATTTTATTTTTGGTTTTAAATATATATAAAAGCGAGGTATACAAATCAAAGTTGACAGGCTGATTAACGATCTTCAAACGAAGTTGAGCGAACGATAGAGGGGGCAATGGTATTAAGAAAAGTCCATAAATATATTCAAAGACATTGAATTTTTCGTCGTATATCTAGTTTCGAGTGAGTTATTCACAGTCAAGTAATTTTAGGGCTCGCGGACTTTATTCCAAGCCAGTTGAGGGCCCTCTTAAATCTTTCAAAGATGAATTGCCCTTTTAGCACATGTGTGTTGGGGCTCATTCTAGCGTAACATATATGTTTAAAACTGAAAAACTACTTACTACTACTTTACTTCATTGAAATTTTAAAATTTATAGAAAATATACATAACCTTTTTTATTTTGGAAATTAAATTTTCTATAAAATTATTTGTATTCTTTTTTTTTCGAATTTCACATCATTTTTGAGATATAAAAAAAAATCAGTTTGTCTGTGGGGTATATAATCTAAATATTTCTATTGATAATGTCAAAAAAAAAAAAAAACAAAATTACAGATGCGGTGAACAAGCTTTTTTGTACAGTCCTTTGAAGTTTCAGCGTAATTTCGAGTATGGATCGATGTGAGAGCGGGCTAGATGTTTCATTAGAGCTCGCAATCACATCGGGAGACATGATCAGGTGAAGTAGGCTGCTTTTTGTGAAATTTCCGAGCTCAAAAGAGGACAATAGCTTGGGATTTCACGTCCTTTATCCAAGTGAACCATATAACACGCAATCGTCGCACCCGAGTGAAGCCCTGAATTCCGATCCCAATCGAGCTCGAACCGAGATAAGAGTTGTCTCGTATATATACTCTGTCGAGATCACAGCACAAAATGTCTGGCTGTGAAAGTATATAGGTATATATAGGGCGCGTCTAGTGCTGCCAAAAGGGATGTCGTCGTAAAATGTCAAGAGCCTGTCAACTACAGTCTGAGTACAGAGTACTTCGAGTGGCGTTAAATCGTCGAAATCAATTTACATTCGTGTCCATGCGTCATTTCAATAAAACACCAGGCTTTTGTGGTAGCCATTTCGCAAATTTGAAAAAACCTTCTTGCATTCCGGTATATATATGGTAAAAATACATTTTTACGCCACGAAAGACAAAAAAATTATATCTATATAATTTTTGGATTTATTCCTTATAATACTATCAACTTCTAGCTGAAACCAAAAATTTTTTAACAATATTTCAGACATAATATATTTGATAATATTTAAAAATTCCTGAAAACGATTAATTAATTATACTAGATGGTATTTCTATACTGCCAAAAAAAAACAGCTGTTCGTATCGCGAGTGACGTCAATGTTTTTATATACGTCATTATCTGGTCAGAAGTCGGTTTTTTTTTCTTCATTTTTTATAAGAAAATAAAAAAAAAAAAACTATGACAAATGGTATAGAGGTCAATCGTTTTAAAAACAGAAAATACCTCAAGACGAGGATAAATGCGAGTTGTCAATATATACTTCAATTGATCTACGTCAATGTTTCGATTGACGTAATTTTTTTTTTTACGTCAATAGCCTGAACGAAAAAAATTATCAATAATCGAAAATTTTAAAAAACGTCACAGATAATAAAACCACAACGCACGACGATTTAAAACGCGAATAAATTACTTCAATTTTGACAAAAATTTAGATTAATTTGCAAAATAAATTTTTATTTTTATTTCTTCAATAATTTTTCAATAATTCATTGAGCGCACTAGAATTTTTTTAAATTGAAAAAAAAATTTCAACCAACTAATCGGTTAATTGATTTTTTTTCTTGAGTGTGGCAATTATTTTTCAGGTATATATAGATAAATCAAATGTAATTAAAATTGAAGTTTTGTTTCTTGGTTAAAAAAAAACTGAAATTAAAAAAAATTCTATTACGAATTTTAAATAATCGCTGGTTATTGAAACTTCTCATCGCACGTAAAACAATTTAATCACTATAAATAAGTTGGATATTTCCGAGTTTGCAACTAATAAACAGTAAATAGTCATTAAATGGATGGTGTGTAAATTGAACTAGTAGGAAATTGATGTTCCAAAGTGGTTAAGTGTCTGATGTTGCTGTGACGAAAGCATTGTAACAAAGTTTGAAGGTAAATAGGGTCGCCATTAGATTGAACTAGCCCCGGGGAGCGTGGATTTACATATACAAAGGTGGTTGTGCTGCCGAATGAGTTTGCCGGCACTGTTACATGAGGTTTAGAGCGTTGCGAGGCCACTGGCAAAAGCACAAAAGCCGCGGATAGAGTGCGCATGATGATGAAAAGGAAAGGGTGCGAATTGTCCAGACGTAGTCGTCGACCTACCCTAAGCAAATCTACATAATTGATAGGCAAGTTGAATTCGCGGCCTATGGAAAGCCATTAGTGACCAACGGGGTCACTATCCCTCAACGTTTCAGTTATTTTTATCGAAAACTCGCAGAGCGATAAGAAAAAAAAAATGCGACGTCCAGTAAAAGACCGTTCAGTGAACTCTCTTCCGTCCAACCATTTCTCAAATTCTGTAGAAAACCCTTTTGAGGGCACAACAAAGAGGTATTGTCTGCTGATTGCACCGCCGATTAACCCCTTCGTTGATCTGCATAATTAATTAACGATCAGAGATATAGTAGCAGACGAGTTTTACGCTGATAACTGATTTTTTTGTTGCGTTCAGATTTTTTTTTTCTACCGTGATAGTTTTGAAAATCATGAGATTTATATCATATTTTAAAAATTATGAGGCTTATAAAATTTTTTATTGATATGGATTTTTTATAGCTCTTCACGTTTCACGTGTCTTATGTTAATTAAAAAAATTTCAAATGACGGTAAATTGGGCATTGAAATGAAAAAAACGTTGGATAGTGGACATATCAAGTGACATCGACAAAGTGACTACGAATTATCACGCTAATGAGGTGTGCGGGAGGTGCTTAAGACAGGGAAATATATGTTTAGAGGTGCAGACTGGTACGAGATGATGCAAGACACGCGATATCGGCATCAAAGCGACGTGGTGAGCCATCAACAATACCCAACAGCTCAACTCGATACTATATATTCACTTTGTTTCTGTTTTTTTTTACCTGTTAAAGGTGATTCTAAACAATTTCTCGCTGCACCTTGTCCAGGAGTTGATGTTTTTTCGTCTCTAGTTTATTGAGACGAGCCTTCTGCATGCAATCCAGTGGTTTTATTACGCCACTTTGACTGTACTGAGCAGCTGTATATTTTCTTGGGACGCGTTGTTGTATATAGATTTTTTGCTGCTACCTGAAACAAATACTTCGAGGAATATGTCCGAGATTAAGACGATAAACCACTGCCGTATAATAAATTTTTAATGGTTTTTCATCCACGTGGATTTATTTATTACATTTTGAGATATATATATATATATATATATATATATAAAATTTGTTGATTACAATGTTTTTACACGTTGTTTAATCGCTAATGTAATTTATACATGCAGACAATGCTTCTTTATTATCCATTAGTCATAGATGATACTATGATAGGACGTCTCTCGAGTGAATAACGACTCTATTATTCAAATGATGTCGATTTCTCGTGACTTCCGTATAATTTTTTAAGATCCCTTTTGTTTTCTCGCGTGATTAATAGCTGCAAACATCATTAACCATTAGTTTCCTTGGATAAACGAATTTTTTTCTTAATTAAAAAAATTTAATTTCAATTATATTTAGTATATTTCATTACAAAGATAAATTATTTCAATGCATTATTTTTTTTGTTGCTTGAATTAATTTTTAAATGATTTTATTTTATTGATAATAATCGAAATGTGTATTTTATTGATATGTTTATTGATGTTAGATGAATATTTGCCATAATCAAGCCCATTAATTTTTATTTTTAAGCAAAATTATATTTTTTAAAGTTAAATTGTGATAAATTATTTGTTTAAACATGATTTTTTATGTTTAAAAACGATTGAGAGCAGGACTGATTCAAATAAACTATATGACGGCTCTATATCGAGCTAAGTTGGCCGAGCGGTCGAAGGCGCCAGATTTAAGCTCTGGTTCCCGAGAGGGAGCGTGGGTTCGAACCCCACACTTAGCAAAATTTTTTTTTTCATTTTTAGATTAAAAACAAAAATTATCTCATGCAAAAAACCTAAATATACATATATAATCGTTCAATTAAAAGTATTTATCAATCAATTTTATTAATGTTTTCGTATATAATTGCCGCCATGCAGATATCTGGAAAAAAAAAAATTCAACAACAATTCCGAGGCGTGTATATATTAAGAATATGACAAATATATCCAACTGACAAGATGAGATTAATTATACCTAAAAGCGTGGTTGCGATGACTATTATACAGAAAATTTTCGAGCGTGATAATTAAACAGTCTCGTAAGCAAAGATAAGTCAGACACGAGACCTGCTCTTCCTACTCGGAAAAGATTAACGACATTGGCTGTATCTTGATCTGCAATATAGAACGAGGGCTCGTGCCGCACTAAATGTCTGAGACAAATGATGGAAGCTTTGAATACACGCTGGTAATTGCTGCTTACGAATGACTTTCAATGAATAGTCATGAATAAAACTGTATACATATAGCGACGCGGCATTTTGGCATTATCATGCAGTGGATAAGGTTGATACTTGAGCCAGACTAATTAGTAACCATCGGTTCTAGGTGATTACCATATACAAAAACAGCCAGAGACTCGACATTGAAGAACGTAAGACCGAGGTTTGCTATTAGATGAAAAGCGAAAAATGAGCTGATTAAATGAGATTAGCTAAAGGTTAGGCAGACCCTTTTCCCAGAGGACCATGCGCGTTAAAGTGCCCCATGATGTACTAAACGCCATTTCACACCAACGGGAGCATCACACGGGAAAGGAGAAGGCATCAGGCTTGAAACGCCTGTCACAACAATTTCGACAAAAAAAAGGAACAATGCGGGGTGATCCTACAACACTTGTATAATTTCATTCCAACACACATCTGTTGTCATTCTCGCATTGCATCATCACAAGTTTCTCGCATTTTGATGGTGAAAACCATCTTCAGACACAAACAAACAACGTAGAGGATTTTTGAGAATTAAATTGTTGGTGGTGAATAGTCACCTTGCTGAGTCAAAGGGACACATTTCCTTGGATGGAATTGTGGTTTAGGGTCATCCAGACATGCGCGACTACTGCACCTAAAAGATTTCGACAATTCAGTTTTGTGGGTTATGTGTGTTTCTGAAGAGTATACAATAATGCAAACAAGTTGAGGAAGGAATTGTTGGATTTCGCTTTTGATCCTCCTCTTCAAATGTCTTTCATCTTATATACTTACCTCAAACTTGACGTGAGGTTTCGCGCGGCCCCTCAGTTTGCAGGGTATTTACATCTGTTATCGCGTCTTGGAGGCGAGCAAAAGAATTAACAGAAATCGAATCAGGGATATAGGGACAAGACGAAATCCCAGTGGTAACTCGATCCAATAGTCGACGTGCGAAAAACTGGAAAATGGATCCAGTTAAAGTGCTTTCCCCCAACGAACAGAAAAAAATTCTCACTCCCCCATATTACACTTTTATTTCCCCGACGGACTCTCCGTGGAAAATCGTATTTGTAATGCTTAGGCGTTTTCAGAAGCGACGGCCCGTGAAATCGAGTTACTGGAATTCTGAATATCAAATTCAAATCTTTATCGGTTGGCACAACGACACGGGGGTGGGTATGTGTATATTGACTGCTGCAGGGATTGCTTAATAGCAATCATGACCGAAAGTGTCCGAATGATCAGTTAATATTATTTCAGTCTAGGTTGTACAGTTATAAGCTCAAAGAGAAGAAAATTAATCAACTAACTATCGAGAGGATATCATCAATTGTATTTCGTCAGAGGGATGGGCGAGACAATAGATGACAAATTGCATCCAGACAAAACAAACGTATTCGATGGTAGAATTGAGTGCATTGACCAAGGCTCAATACAAATATATATCTCGGCTACTGTCATCCGTATCTTCTGGGCGGGACATAATCTCCTGCTATTGGGGACAGAATCGTGTAGAAAAATAGATAAGAATGTTTATTTTATTTGATTTTTCAAAAAAAAATTCGTTTGTATCTAGTGTAAAAATACTTGTATAATTTTAAAACATCTAAAACACACTTTATTGTAAATTTTTTAGCCTGAGAAATATTTTTAGCGAGTGAAAAATCTGAAAAAATTGACGATAAAAAATATCATTTTTTCAGGCCTTTCTTTGACCATGTTTCACTATAAATTTTTCCATTTGTCGTGGATAACGGTTAATCAACTTCTGCAAATAGGTGCGAATCAACGGAGAGAAACAAAAAAAAATTAGAAGCTCAACGCAAACTGAGCTTTTGTATATATGTAGATATAGAGTGTGCAGAGAGGATGTTCTGTCTTTGCGCTATTGTAATTGGAAGTTACGGTCGGTGGAATTTTAATCACTGAAAGCTTAGGGCTTGACGCGTTGGCTCAAAAAACGGTAAATGCGAGAGAGGCGCCTGAATAAAGAGGGAATAAAACGAGAGTTTTTGGCTGTAGACTTGCATCATGGAGTCACACACACACAGAGAGGCGACGCGAGCGCGGCAGATCAGATCAAAACTGCGTGAAAAAGTCTTGGGGAAAGAAAGGTAAAAAATAAGTGAAGGAAAAAGAAGTTGAAGTAGCAATCGTAAATGTTTAATATCGTGATTAAAGGCGCTAGAGACGCCTCTCATTATTATTTCAGTCTGGAGCTCTCATGATGGACCCAAAAGCCACGAAAGGTCCTTTACAATTCGCACTTTCTTCGTCTTCTTTCCCTTTCGCTCGTGTATTATTTTTTTGCGCGCAATTCATCATTCTTCCACTATCTTCTTTAAAATCCTCTGGAAAATTAGCTGCCTAAATATTTAAAACTTTGCGCTTGAGTATTCTTTGTCTGTTGTGCGACAAACAAAATACACAAAAAAATAAGTAAACTTTAATCATCATGTTTCCTAAATAAATATTACGTCAAACAATTTTTTTTTTTTTTCAAGCATGAATAGTTAAACCAACTGCGGGGTTTATGCAATAGATGAAAACTGTGTGTGTTATATGATTTGCATTTTTGAGATTTACTTGAAATTCTTGCGGAAACGTTTTATGTTCCTTTTGGCAACTTTACTATTCAGAGCGCCAGTAGTGTAAAAGATAGTAAAATACGAATATTCGTAAATAAAATTTTCACTAGGGAAGAAATAGTCACACGGTCCAATGCTGACCCTAAAAAGAGTCCACGCGGGTCAGAATATTCGATATCCGTGATTTTTTTATGTTATTTTCACGTAGTTATACTGTCGGATCACGCATTGAAATTTTTTTTTCATGTCGACTTTGTCGCCGGACAGAAAATTATAACGCTCGACTGCTAGGGGTTGGGTCAGTATTCCAAGATATCCAAAACATTCAAATACCATTGGGATTCGTATATTAAATATACCTCTATAATAGACTACTATAGTTTCTATCACATTTCCAAGTGGAAATCAAATTTATTTTCTTCATAAATCAATTTTTTTTTTGCGGCGCGCTCAAACCCTGATATGCGGACGTAAATATATGTATATGCATTCCCTTTTATTTTCCTCGTTTTCTATGATTAATATACCAAAATAAGTTGAAGCACCCGACAGAATAGGGAGACTTCACGCGCGATTATTCTTCGTATATTAGATCGAGATGCCGCGCGCTGTGTATGGCCGGCCACATCATCACGATGGCAATTCAAATGATACCGCGTTTTTCTCCAACGCTATGTGCTCACAGAGGGGGAGATTTCCCGTTTTTTTTTCACTCAATGTATATGATATTATGCATATATACATACGTATACACGTATGGATCCTTGCATATGACGAATCGAAGACTATTACCATTCAATCTCTCGCCGGTCGTGGCTCATTTGCATTCGACTTGGCTCCATCCCTCATAGTTTCGCTTTACATATTGAACCAGTTCTCGCGATTGCTCATATATATGTTGATTGTCACCACTTTTTCACTGGTACAATTCTTTCATTGTTATATCCGAATATTTATAAAGAATAATTGTATTTATCTGTTGTAAAAAAAAAACGACAATTTATTTAAAAAATTTATTATCAAATCTGTAAAATCCATTTTTTATTAATTATTAAATATCTTATATCTTTATCTATTAAATATAAAAAATTAATCGGAACGGATGAATAATTTTTTAGTACAAAAATATTATAGTTTTGCTTTATTTTTAATTTTTCAATTTTTATTTTATGTATTTTTATAGTATCGCGGTCATTAAATGTAAGATAAAGTTTATTTTCATGCATCGCCTGAACGAATTCAAGATTTTAGTGTCATTTTATCAGTGTATTTGAATGATTAGATAGAGCTGAAGCTCAAATTATTTTTTAAAAGTCTCTTCGTCAGCAAGGTTCCATGGTGTAATGGTTAGCACTCTGGACTCTGAATCCAGCGATCCGAGTTCAAATCTCGGTGGAACCTGTATTTTTTCTATTTTGTTATTTATTTATTGAAAATAAAATACAAAATAGCATCATAATTTCCGAGTGAAATTACAATTCATTTGCAATTATCGGCAATTTTTTTTTCTGCTAAAATTGTATTGTTGTTTATGAAATCTCCTTTTATAAAATATTGCAGGATTATTGAGCAATAAAATATTGATATAAAAAAATCGTGTATAAACGATGACGTAAATCTTTAATCAAGAGATTGCTCACTTAGTGAGATAAAAAATAGTCTGTTTGAGCGTAAAAAAAAATTTCATGTACATATTTTAATAACTTATAAAAAGGCTGGAAAACGACTGGAAATAGTCTAACAATACAAAACTTGGTCCCCAAAAGCAATTATTATTTTTTTTTTTACATCGACCATATCTCGTATATACGATTCATTAAAAAATATGGTTTTCCATAAAATTCCAGAGTGTCTTCAGAGTATCCCTCTGTTATACAAAGACCTATCGATGCCCAGCGCCAGCGCGGTAATTGCACGCTCTTCTTTCTATACGACGATGTCTTAACTCCCCGAAAGGAACACCAGGGGCTTTTTCTGTATTCCCGATTACTTTGCGCGCGATAGCATCGCGTTATAAAAATTCATACTGGGTACAATGCCGGAAGACCAAGTGAGAGAGAGTAGACGACGCTATAACAAAAAATACAGCCACATATATAAAGCCAAGATCTATATATACCTATAGCAGTGAAACTTTTCTTGCATTTTGTCCCTTATCTTGTCCCGCGGGGACGCACATAAAACTGGCGCAACGACTTTCCTTGGCAGATCGATAAATTTGCGTGAATATCCAGCACATATACAGCAGGATAAACTCAGATGTGTTTGCAAAATAAAAGTCTGCGTTTTGAAACGACTTGGTGTGCATACATAAACACTTGAAAAAAATTCTATTGCACAAATATTAATTAAAAAAAAGAAAATTTCAATAAGGATTTGTCCGAGTCTTTACTGTTGTGATTTTGATTATTAAATAAATTAAGGATGATATTTAAGATTTCTTTAATTTTTGTAGAGAGTGAAAAATGCAAGGGAAAAATATTTATGTGTAAAATCACGTCACTACTTTAGAGCTTAATACTCAATGACTCCGTTCATGACAGATAGTCACACACGTGACGAAGGGGGATACGACGATCTCAATGATAAGCCTATTATACATTTTTTCCATCAAGAAAAAAGGCATAAAAAATTGATACTGATGACTTGCAGTGACCGAATTACTCCCGCATATTGCTCACGGTAGGATATGATGAAGTGCAGCGGGTGATACGGAGGTTTGTGCGTGTGTGTGCATGGATATAAAAGAGTATATGGTGTGGGCGCGGGTATTGGCCAAGGGCTATATATGGATTTCCATCAGCCGCACAATTGAGGGATGATAAATATATTATTTTTTGACGCGTCATCTGCGGTACTCTGAGCGAACAATGTGATCGAGTGAATAGACTTGGGCCATAGGTGTCCTATTTTTTAACTGTATCGAATTGCCCTTTGTTAGATGCCACTACCTAATGCTCTTTTTTCGACGAAATTAACTCTCAAGTGTTACGCGTCCGATTGTCATTAATCATCTCAATCTAAACGCGTCGTGCCGGTGTCGGTTATAGCAAATACCTGTGAAATTGATTAGAGAATTGAATTAGAATATACATGTGTAATTTCAATGAAATTTATTTAATTATTCAGCAGATCAATTATCTATTTCAATTCACAGATGATGATCTGATTGCGTGTTAGATAAGCTTGAAAAGTATAAAAACATAAAAAATTTAAAATTGTTAGGAAATTCTTTTCAGATATACATGGAGGGTGAAAAAATGGAGCATGAGTCTTTAAAAACTTTTAAATTTAACAATTGAGTATTATTTGGATATCTTCTTCCAAGGTGTTACCTCTCTTGGACTAGTTGGATATAAGATACCCAACTACCGTACTTGATCAAAAAGTTTTTCAAGGGCCGTGGACTTTGGTTTCCGTATCGCTGATGTCGACTTTTTTGCTTCTCTTTCCAGAATTTTTTGTACACTTGCTTTTCCATCTTTTGTTTTGCCTTGCAAAAGTTGGATATTCGATGTAGAGGCGATTACTCTTTACTACAAACATCGATTGGGATATTGCAATAGTAATGGCGCGTCCCGTCTATCCGTGCGCCCGCGTGCGCAATAATCATGACATTTAATGACAATTGATGTGGCAACAGATATGCATGCTTCACAGCCAAAATTGTATGCTTCACGTCATCTAGTGATTCGGCAGTGTCTCGCGTGTGTGCGGCGACATAATCAATGTATTTCAGAGGGACTGATACTGGGTCGCATGTGTGTCAAAACGAAATAACATTCCCTCATATGTGTCATAGAGCAGCTGGGACCATATTGTCGATGCAGTGCAGCGGATATCAACGCGCCATTACACGTGATTTATTAATATCTCCACAAAATGGCGTCCCGACAAATTATCCTTGTTCTCTGCAGCCAGAGATAACCATTTTTGCATAACTATGAATTGCTATCTCAATAACTTTTGCCTTAGAGCGCGGGGAATTCTCAGTAATTGCTTTATCCGCTGCTCGAAAATCCGGATTTCCCGCGACAAATGGTAGAAAAGAAAAAAAAAAACAAACCTCTACAATAATATATTGCAAATCGCAAAAGAAATGTGTATATGATACAATTCAATAAATTTATTAAAACTCATAAATGAAATTTTTCGATACATCAGATATGCGCTTTGAGAAATTATTATCGGAATATTTGCGTTGATGGTATTTAAAATGCAAGACTTCAAGTTAGTTACCGTATACCTCTGATATCCAATTCCACATATGAATCATCGAGGCTAACCCGGTTCCCGCTTTTAATTCCATTTTCGCGCTGATCCGTCGATCGTATGACTCGATTTTTCAACAATTTGCTGGGACCAGACGATCAAATTATTATTTCTCCCCTCTGATGGCTGCAATCCGTATATTTTTCAAATAATAACCCACGGTTGTGGGCGATATAAATTCAAACTATAAGTGCACGATGAAAAATTCTCTCTGAAAATATTTCAATGTGACGAAAAAAAAAAATTAATTATTCTTTTTATCATGGAAAAACGAAATTGTTCGCGGCACTCTCGGCATTATTTATTTGAAGAGAAAAAAAATTTTTTCGATTGAAAATTTTAATAGTTTTTTTTTAAGTCAAAATTGTTTTTTTTTTTTTCCTCTTGGTATGATGAAACGTGACTTGAACGGTCTTATTCAGCATCTAGTATTGTTATAATCATAGTGCCGTGAATGACTCATAGAGGTTGGTTGGATATAAAACCGTGCAATTTTTACTGTTTCACGTCGAGTGTGAGCTAGTCTAGTGGACGCGCGGCAGTGAATATAGCGGCAGTGAACACGCAGGGAATGTGACTCAACGCCAAAGGAATGAATGGCCGAGGGGTTGAGTCCCTGATGCTTCCACTGACCATATAGTACTTGAGGCATTCAAACGATGGCGATGACAGAGTAGTATGTGCGTCTGCATGTATCGTCGATAAATGCATTTGTGCCTCGCAGAATTCTGCAATGCATCGCCGCCGGAGGGTCTGCGACACACAGGGGTCACACACAGGGGAGGTTTTACACTGCAATGCAATATATGCAGTTTACACTTAAGTGGATTATGAACGCAGAGCGAATGCAGAACCGCGTTATTCCACTGCAGTCAACTTGATTCTGCAAATGCGCTGATTTTTTTTTTCCTACTTCACCATCATGTGAATTACCCTTTCAAGAATGCCTTCTCGATCGGTTGGAGCTCTCAAATAAAATTTTCCTCTCCTACACGACGAAGAGTTAATTAAACGTAACTTTGATTATATATAGAATTTTTTTGCCCGTTGAGAATATACTGCGTTGAATCCACTTCAAAAAACTTCATTCACCGATTTAAATGTTACAGAAGAATAAATTTAACAAATAACGATATGAAGCATCAAATGTCAATTGTAACTTTGTTGGTGTTTTTTTCGGGGGTAGGAACATTTTGTTTGAAGAGCAATCTTTTGTTTTGCATTACGTTCCTCGAACAAAAGCGCACAGAGTATATGATGCAGAGGAAAAATAATAGTTTATAACCGTACACTCGGTGCGACGATCGAGGGCATTCGTAAAATTAAATCTCGGAAACCTATGATGTATAAAATATTTTGTGTGGATGCTGGAATAAATTTCATCGTTTTGCGTGGCTTCGTGCCTTGGATAGACAAATGGCTTTTAGTTGGCTTCCAAATAAAAAAACGGAAAACTCTTGATTGCATGCGATTGCGGACAATGGTCAAGCGTGTTCTTTATAGTATTCATTCTCGGGTATAAAAACTCTATATACTTGTAATTCGAATATCGATGGAAATTCTGATGTATTTCAGTCAAAATTCGTGTATTAAAAAAGCTCTAAACACGTATATTTATATTAGTTATAATAGAAAATTAAATTTTTGACTAAAAAAATTTACCAACGTTTAAAAACATTAATCCATCTTTTGAAATGGTGATGCAGGGGTTAAAAATGATATTTAAGGCCTTAAAAGTCGTAATAAATTAGATACTATGAAAAAAATTAGCATATATTTTTAATTATCACCGGAATAGACCGGTAGAAAAATGCAAAATCACTTTTATCGCTTGCATCAAGAGTATGTACACTAATCTGCAGCTCATCCAAGCCAATCTTGCGCTGATGGAGGGGTCGGACCATGTATAATACACACATCTGCGTGTGCGTGGGGTGGCGCAAACGAGAAGGCTAAAGATCTCCGAAAGTATCCCAGGAGTGGATAAAAATGAAAAGTCATCGAGCGCAATTGCGGAGTTATTACGCCTTTATATATATGATGATACCCTTCATATATACGTGCTCGAGTATTATGAGGGTGGCTAAAATCGTGGCTGATGACAACGACGCGACGCGCCAACCCCCGTCGAGTGACTTATGCATCAACTCGGCGCCATAATAAAGATCAATTCGATGCCATGCACTGATTCGCTTCACGCTTAAAATTTTTTCCTCTCACTTTTTCCACGAATTAATTTTTTTTTTCCAAATCAATTGCGCTCGCGGGTTCTCTCGGCTAATGACGTATAGAAACTGCCGCCGCTTGTGCAACTCGCGAGCTGAAGCATCAGAAATGTCCGCGTGTAGCTCAGGTGTGTGGGAAAAAGACGCCAGGCACGAGGCGAACTTCTATTACGATGCATGATTCATCGAGGACAACTCGGGAAAAAGAGGAGTATTAAATATAGACGACGAGTTTATACATTTTTTTTTATTCACTGTAAACACCATTTGTGCAATGACGATTTATGACCCGTATTACGCTATTAGATGGATTAAAAAATCAACTAAATCTCCACGGAAAATTATTAATTTTTTTCTCCAACGCTGTGTAATAAGAGTGTAAGAAAGATAAATGAAAGAAATCTCATGATGACTGCTCGACTCTGTCAAGTAATCCTCAATTTTCCACAACGCCGAGTCCGCGCCTTCATTTCGCATCTAAAATCCTTTGTGAATAATAATTAGCAATCTTAATCCTCGAGTCTTTCGTCGGCAAACAGCCCAACGAGCTTGTACATAACCTATTATATTTTAGCACTGGGAGTATTATATTATTTTATTTTCACAAACACATTCCTATATTCCGCAAGCTTCCTCGGTATACTCACACACACACATATATACGCACACAAGGAAAACTGATGCACATCAACATCCAGAAATAAGTGAACGCTTGGCAAAGGGGAAATGGCTGCCTTCGTGATGGCAATTAACAGTGTAATTACTGGTAAAACATTCTAAAGAGTCGCGTCCACTTACTCTGCTTCTAGATGCTGAACCTTCGTGCATTTTTCATTCTTAAGATCTGTAAACCCTTTTGCCCGTAAAGGAAAAAAAAAAAAAAACGCCAGGAAAATAATCCGCCGTTTGCAGCAAATAAATAAATACTCAGGATTTTTTTTAATTGGAAAAGTGAAGCGATGTCCAAAAGTTGATGGGAAAAAATATTACTCGATGAAAACGTCGTTTTGATTGGTCACACATCATGTCGATTAATGTTTGTCTGTTATTTATGACTATTTA
This sequence comes from Macrocentrus cingulum, assembly GCA_002156465.1. Lineage (NCBI taxonomy): Eukaryota > Metazoa > Arthropoda > Insecta > Hymenoptera > Braconidae > Macrocentrus > Macrocentrus cingulum. Next base: position 42,927 of record MVJL01009977.1, read on the forward strand.
GCATGTTAAATAGTGGAGGAAAAACGCCAGCGGATAAAGACCTCCTGAGGCGCGCTTTGAGAAACGTGGAATACATGCGCCGATGTTTTCCCACTTGTTTCTCGCCCGGATCGGTCTTATCGAAGTTTTTATCGTCAGCACTAGGCGGCCGAGACCGAGATACTTTGAACACGCTGTAAATCGACTGAGACCCTTTGAAAAACATGCTGAGCTATTGACGACACGATTTGCGACGCTTTCGACGTGTGTCTAATACGAGATTCATTATCATAAGCTCATCGCGATGACTAACGTGAGAAACGCCTACCGGACCAATCATTTGTAAGCGTTTAAAGAATTTTTTCAAGTGAAACTTTTTCAGCTATCAACATATATGCTTATACAAGGATTATTTTAACGTTTTTTTTTTAACTAAATTTTTTTCGTCACATGAACATTTTATTTATGCTTCCTGGTGGATGGAAGAAATTATAATCGACCTTAATTGCCATTTGACGTAAAAAAATTTTTTTTTCAAGCTTTATTTTTTATTTTTCTTTAATATTAAACCATTTTTTGATGTTGACATCCGTTTAGAAATGACTTGAAATTATTTTAAGAATTAAAAAAAAATTTTTGTAGGGTTAAAAACTTGTTAGTTTTTTTTTACACTGACAGTTGAGATTGTTGTCTATCAGTTAGCATTATTAAATTATTGTTGAGGAATTTTTTAATGAATAAATTTGCCAGGAAACCGTATAGAATCGTTGTTGTAAGTTTTCGTCGATGAATTCAGCGAGAATTTACCTGGAAACCTAGTTCATGTATACGAGGATAAACTCTAACCCCATCCCCGAGTCGCATTACGAGTTGGATATTGGCTTTCAGAAACAGTAGTATTATTGAGTTGACTATTGGCATCTAGTATTATGGGAGGTGCTTTTGTGTTTCATCACTTTGGTATTTCTATATATTGATTCTTGATGCGCGAAATATGTACACAAATAAAACACGCCGTCGAGCGATTGAGTTTTGGAGCTGTATAACCCCTTGACTATGTACACACACACTCTCCCCTGAAAATTTCATTCCCAGAATCCACTTCCGTCGCGTGCTGGTTGTAAAATCAGTACATCCGGGTGTCAAAGCGGTGACACCCGATCGTCCCGACATCAGTTTTAAATTCGATCAATGGGTGAGGCCAACCGTAAAACACTTTTAGGGTTGAAATTTAAAAGCTCACGGGTGCCAACCAGTGGTTGTAGTAGGTAGTCGTCAGACCAAATCGCTGTTACAACCGTGAACAGGGAGAGAAAGATTCGGGCAGGAGAAATTGTCGAGTGTCCGCTGCCGCCGTCGGGTGATGGGAAACTCGTCATGGGGTTAAAGCAATGGATAAAAAATAAATTCATTTTGACATTTTTCTGACTGATCAGATGAACGGTTGTTATTTTTTTTTCTACTGCTATCTTAACGCTTTTTTAAATTCGACAATACCTCGTCTAAAGCCGAAAACGTATCGTCAAAAATTTGAGAACGATTCAACTGCTAATATCTTAATAAGGATGGGAGTTGGACAAATTTGGTTGGATACCTTTTTTATAAATAATAAAGATCTCTACAAATAATGTCTTTTGAAAAATTTTTTTATTTTCAATAGTTTAGAAGATATATCAGATTAAAATTGCAAGATATTTTTTATATTCGCCTTTTTCCACTTTAGATCCGTGATATTAGTAATTTTCAAGAAGTGTGGATTTTTTTATCGAAATATAAAAATCTTTTGAAGCTATTCCGATTAAAACTGTAATTTATAAAAATATTGAAAATAATTTTGGTTCGAAAAAAAAAATTGGAGATGCCGGGGATCGAACCCGGGGCCTTTCACATGCAAAGCGAACGCTCTACCACTGAGCTACATCCCCTCTTGAGATAAGAACCGTATCAAGACATTCAGATATTAAATGAAAGAAATAATATATACTCAAGTAATTTACACTAGACAAACTGACTAAAATTTTCCGCTCCGATTGACTCGGTAAACATGCCAATGCCGACACAGCATAATTAATATACTTTGGTAAATATTGAATGTTCAATAATTAAAATTAAACGTGGCGACTGATAGGTGCATATTGATTGCAAAAAAGTGTATGCAATGTGGGGCATGATGACCCTCGCGTTGCCTGGCAACCGCAGATTCTCGCTCGGTAAATTCAACACATATAGACCATTATGTATAAGCGTGTATAGCTCCCGATGGACGATGCAGAGGCCTCTAGAAACGATGCAGATGCATGGAGAGTAGCAGTGATGTAATTTTGAATCAATCAGCGGCGGTTTTGTGCTCAATTTACAGCTCGCGTGGGCCTCAAAGTGGCGAGCGAAAGCACACGAGAGTGAGAGAAAATTGGTGAGATGAGGTTGCAATCCCTCGACGAAAGTTGAATCGATCTAGTGGCGTATATACATGGATGAGATTGAGTGCAAATATACTACTATTGCATTGGTATTTTATTAGTGTGCGCAATAAAATTTTTTAAATTCCGTGGTGCATCAAAGTGTGTCAGTTTACAAATTCAAAGTATCTCACGAGACACTTGAACAAGCGTAAAATGACAACATAAACCAGTTTTTGCACTTGATTACACACTATATCGTTGTTAAGTTATTTCATAAGATATCACGAGAATCTTATCGCATAATATAACGCTTGTTTCATCACATGCTGAGATATCATTATGAAAAATTAGCAATTAAAAATTATTCAATCATTGAATTTTTGACGTGGAAACAAATTTAACATTTAAAAAAAACTAACTTTTTACGATAGTAATTTCTAATGATGAGAAAAAAAAAAAATTTTGATAGCTTAAATTTTATTTTATAGTGTGTTGAAAATTTAAATTCGATAAAAGTCCGGAAAATAAAAGCCATTGAATCAATCATGAATCACATTGAACAAAAAAAAAAGAGTGGAGTCACAATAACAGGAATTTCCAATTGAACATCAATAAATTATTCCCTTCGAACAAATCACACGAGTGAATGCTCTCCGCTCGACCATCATCACCCCAGTGAGAGAAAAAAATAAAACCGAAAACTCTGTGCATAGAGGCGCTCTGTGAATGTTTCTAAAAAGCCACCCCTTCTATCGCCCTCGATTTTTTATATACGTGCTCGATAAAGTGGACCGATGAATCCGGAATGTTTCTCGTGTGACCGTGTGATAAAATTGACATAAATCAATTTTTTTAAGTCATTTAAAATTATTTCTAATAAAATGAAGAATCATATGAATTTTTATTCATAAATGAACTTTCAAAAAAATATCTAAAAGTTCAATAATATAAGTTGCAAAATAAATTAAAGTAATATCCGATGTTGTCTGAACTTTTTGACAATTTTTAATAGTGAATAAAACTTCATATTAATATTCAATAAATTCTTTTTCTGTTTTCTATGAATTTTACGTGAGTGCAGATAATTAAAGAAATTTTCTATACTAGTTTGTCACTCTGTAAGGTCAAAAGTATTATATTCACTGAAAATTGTAACGAGAAAACCTCTTACTCTGCACAATAGTACATAGCCATTGATGGAAGATTAGTATCTGCAGGCTAAAGGGATCGATCACACGCGGTGCACCAATTCTCCTTTAGTCAACTGCTCATCAATAGCACAGGTAATAGTACCGAGCAAGCGGCATAGTGGGCACATAGTGGGTGGTGATATACATGTGCTGACACGTATCTATATACAAGCGCACATGTATATGTATATACAGGGCTCCTGTGATGTGCTCCTCTAATAGGCATATAATCGTTATGCATATAACGCACCAACATCCGGCCTATATCTTGTTTGAACATAGGTCCTGTTGCGTGTATCATGTACCCTATCTGTGTGTTGGTCACAGTGCTGACCCAAGATTCAACCCGCTGGCGCCACTACTGCTCTAATGTCCATTAAAGTCCTTGAATTAATCAGTATCGTTTGTGAAAATGGTGAAAAATATTTATATTTCACTTTAAATAATCTATTTGGGGAGTAGTTTTTTCCATCCTCTCGATGATAGCGATGATTTACAGATTTTGAAGCGCCTAATATTGGAAAATTGAGTTCTTGCATTTTTTCTTAGTGAAAACAAATAAATTCATGATTGATCAAAAATTTTTTGATGCTACTTGCTTAATCAGAAATACTTTAAAATATTTTTCAAGTTGGAAATTAAGCTCAAGTGCTGCTAAAATTCGCAAAGGTCTGTTTGTGTTAATTTGCGTATTTTACATCTCCATTTGGTGGGAATGGCATATATACTTTGGAAAATAGAGTGAATTATTATATGGAAATGGAATCGATGATGGTTGGTTCACAGAGTGGCGCCTAGGAGGACAAAATCACCCTCTGGCACTCGAAATCATTCGCCAGTCTCACATTCATAAGAAATGGAATCGATGATGGTTGGTTCACAGAGTGGCGCCTAGGAGGACAAAATCACCCTCTGGCACTCGAAATCATTCGCCAGTCTCACATTCATACACGGAGAAATCCTCTGAGTAAAAATTACCCCCCAATGCAGGGTAAACCGGGGACGAAGTGGAATTTGGATAAGTTTTTACTAAAAACCGGGTCG